>JACEGR010000380.1:0-282066 GCA_014170235.1 Listronotus bonariensis | reverse complement strand
TAAAATTTGTAGAGCTTTCTAGGTACTCTCTGCAACAGATGATGACTTCCAACTCCAAGTCTTTAATATTTGTTATGCCTTCACCAGAATTAGCTAGCATTGTAGCTGGGGAACGGCAAAGCTATGTCCGGTGTAAAGTTATGGGTTTGGAAGACGTAAATAGGCGCTATTTCAGAGGGCATCTTGCCAAAAGAATTTACTCCTATGAATTGGACAGTACAACCAATTTTTGTAATTATCAAAAATCTTCTGTGTGGTGTTACGGGCTTTCGTAAACTGAAATACTTTCTATACAAAGAACTAGATATTTTCCATTTTCACTTTCTCGAAAATGACAAAAACTTCGGCTAGAATGGTTTTTGGAGTCTGGAATATTTACAAATAAAAGACCCCCTTATCGTCAATAACGCATGCGAATGCTAATTTTTATCAATTTTCTCGACGACACGCACCATCTAGTCCGAAAATTGTAGCTACCTTATTGCCAGATAGACATCATTTGGAGCATCATTAATAAATTTTGCTATTTCATCTTTTAATATTTGTTATGCCTTCACCAGAATTAGCTAGCATTGGAGCTGAGGAACGGCAAAAGCTATGTCCAGTGTAAAGTTCTGGGTTTGGAAGACGTAAATAGGCAGCTATTTACGTCTTCCAAACCCTTTCAAAGGGCATCTTGCCAAAAGAATTTACTCCTATGCACTGGACAGTACAACCAAATTTTTGTAATTATCAAAAAATCTTCTGTGTCGTGTTACGGGCTTTCGTAAACTGAAATACTTTCTATACAAAGCTAGACATTTTCCATTTTCAATTTCCTCGGAAATGACAAAACTTCGGCTAGAATGGTTTTTGGAGTCTGGAATATTTACAAATAAAAGATTCCCCTTATTGTCAATATCATCAATGCTAATTTTTATCAATTCTTCTCGACGACACGCACCAGCTAGTCCGAAAATTGTAGCTACCTTCATTGCCAGATAGACATCATTTGGAGCATCCTTAATAAATTTTGCTATTTCATCTTTCGAGAAAATTGTGGCCTTCTTGAATCTAAATTCCACATTTTGCTTCTTCAAAAATAATGTAACCTTGAAGTATTTGCTTAAATCCATAATTTTGTTGCAAACTGCATATTATTAACCTTATTTGTCCTAAAGTTAGTGGCCTTCAAAATATAGACGACCACCCTGTATTTTAAGTAATAGCTAAGTTACTAATGAAATGATGGACACTTAATTTGCATTATCCCCTGTGTGCCGTATTTACAAAAAAATATATATTGAATGACAATATTTTTTTAAACTAATCAGCCAGATGTTTTATAAAAAAATCTTTTGCTACATGTTATCTCTTACCCAAAACGCAGTAATATGTTAGAAAACCACTTGCTACTTTACCTAAACAGTAAAAAATGTTCTCGCGTTAGACGGCAATCAAATCAAAGCCGGCAAAATGAACAGGCAATCCATATAACAATTTCAGCGTCTATCAGAAAACCCAAGAAAGATGATGCAATTTCTTGGAAAAATATTGCCCATGTTTTTCCAATCGCTTATTTTCTGAACCTTTTTTAAGCACATATTTGTTTTTGTTCTTTCGATATATCGCTTGTAATAAAAGCTGTTGTGGAGTTTTTCCTTTAAATTACTTTACATTTTGTTGTTTTTTTTTAGTTGGTATGGAAGAAAACAAATTTAATGTTTTTTATTGATTAGCCTACTCACACTAAAAAAATAATTTATCTGTCCCAAAGAGTTATTATACAGAGTTTTTTTAAGTTGTTATTTATCTTTTAACACTGTATAAATTACAAATATTGATCCAAAGTAGGGGGAGATAGGGGATTGAGTGACCTCCGTCCTCCGGAGGAGCTTATTATCTCAAGATCTATGACGTCAGCAATTATTTAGGAATCTTGCGCAACGCGTTATTTAGGGCGTGGTCCCTACTATCTGTCAAACCATAAATGTCATCTGTCAAATGTCACCTGTCACCTGTCATATGTCAAAAATCACGTGACTTCTGCTTATCGTAGGGTCTTACGCATGCGTTAAAAAAATAGCGCCTGTCTACCACCTACCGTTGTATGAACACCTAAAACTACTTTTTCAGAACTGCATCAACACCGGAGATATACCAGAAGAATAAAAATATTCTTTCTTTCCCCATTCATAAGAAAGGCTCAAAAAAATTGGAGACAACTATCAAGGCATCGCAGTAACGGCCACGGTAAGCCGAATATACGGCAAACTTCTCAAGGCCCGATTTGAATATGAGTCTGCAGATAACGAAGCAGAAGAACAGGCAGGTTTCCGGGCAGGAAGATCTACTGTAGATCATTTGTTCTGTGTCACTAAACTGATTGAAAAATGTCTGCTTTCAACCAAAAGGTCAATCTTCTATTCGTAGACTTGAAAAATACATATGACAGTATACCTTTAACAAAACTGTGGGAAGCACTAGATAAGTCAAATGTTAACATCAAGTTACTAAAATCTGTAAAAGAATTATATAGAAACTGTTATGTGAAAGTCAAGACCGGGACCAAAATTTCCAAGTGCTTCGCACCCAATAGGGGCCTTAAATAAGGATGCTGTCTTTCGCCTACATTGTTTAAGATAATCCTTGAACAAGCACTAAAGGAATGGAAGCAAAAATGCAAAAATATGGATATACCTTTGAACAATACAACACTCTACACCCTTAGTTTCCCGGATGATCAAATTCTAATGGCGCTAGACTATGACGACATGGAATACATGATTTGAAAACTTGTGGAGGAGTACAACAAATGAAGATTAAAAGTGAATCTATCCAAAACACAGTACATGTGTATCGGCGAAGTACAACAAGATCTCGTACTTAAAGACGGACATATTATCAAATCCTGTTAAACCTATAAATATCTAGGACTAAATATTTCAGACAGTGGAACATTAGACCAGGCCATAAAAGAGCGAAATACTCAGGGTAGAAAGGCTATTGCTATGCTCAACAGCGTTTTGTGGGACCAAAAAATCACAAGACGAAGCAAGCATCTTATATATAACGCTATAATTAAAAGCATTGTCAAATAAAGCTGCGAAGTTTGGCAACTTATGGAAAAAAACATAAGAGCACTGGAGGCTACAGAAATGGACTTTTGGAGGCGAGCAGCAGGAAAATCAAAATTGGAAAAAATCCCGAACCAAACAATCCGTGCAACAATGAAGGTAGAACACAGAATAACAGATGATATAAGGACAAAATAACTGAGGTGGTATGGACATGCACAAAGAATGGAGGAGCAAAGTCCTAGAAAAAAATGCTCAACTGAATACCAAAAGGAAGAAGAAAGAGGGAGATAAGAGAGAGACGACTTAAGGAGGACCTGTGAAACGACAGGGACCAATGGAGACTGGTAATCGGAAGACGTCGCAGAACGTTTTAAACCCGATTATAGTAGTAGTAGTAGTAAAATGCAAATTATATATCTAAAAAATATTACAATTGTGGTAGCTCAGTTGTGGCTACTCAACGTTTATTCAATCAAGAATTGGGTTGCATCATCGGTACTCTGCATAGTAGTTTATACACAGCACTGTGGAAAAGTGTAAACGTGAGTTAACTTTACCTTTTAAGTTCCATCTTATAATCACTAACCATCAAGAAAAAAGTTGTGGACGTTAACGAACTCGTTTAAATAGTATGTCATTTTATACTTATTACATGCATGTCATTTTACCCGAAAAAAGAGCAATTTAGCAAACATGCTTAAATTTTAAAAGTATAAATACACACAACGCCAAAAGTCTTGGACCCCCTAGCATTTTTATACTTCTAATTTATTTAGAAAGAATTTAAAAGGACTAATTTAAAGTGTTGTCCATTTTAATTTTAATTTAGTTAAAAAAATATTTTAAGTTCATGTATGTGGCTAAAATAAAAGAAATACCAAAAAATTCAAAAACAGTGTTAATTTTTAAATAAAGTTTATTTCAACAAAAATTACCTGTATGACAATACAAAAAAAAAAAAGAAAATACCTACAGCTAATACTCTGTGGGCTATCTCCTACTTCTGAGTAATGAGTTTACACGTCTGGGCATGGAAATCATAAAGTTATTAATTATTTCCTGCGATATGCAGTCCCATTCTTCTACGGAGGCTACCGCAAGTTCCTCCTCGGTTCTATCCCCCTTGATAGGGAACGACTTCACAAGGATAGTTGAGTTTGATTGACACCCTGGCTCACTCCATACCCTTTGCCGATGGTTATCACTGACCAGACCGAATCTTGATTAGTCAAAGAAAAGAACTCTTTCCCACTGGGCTAAAAGCCATTCCCTATGGTTTCTCGCCCACTGGTGGCGGGCAGAACGGTGTCGAGGCAATAAAAGAGGTACTCTTAAAAATCTTCCATCCCGTAAATTGCGCTGTGAAGTCTTCTGCTAATGGTATTGGTGGAAATTACGCGGTTAAACGTACGTTGGAAATCTCTAATGGCTGGGGCCGTTGCGTTCCGATTTCGGCGGGTAAATTGGATACATATCTGTCCTTAGGTAGGAGGTCCCGGTAGAAACACTTGGCCGTCCACTACGAGGCAATCATTCCATATTTCCAGTTTCTTGATCCCTGCTGATAATTCGACTCACAGAAGATCTTGGAATATTTAAAGTGGCTGAAATATGGTGATTGGAAAATCCAGATTCATGTAGAGCAATTATTCTTGCTCTGTTATAAACAGAAATTTCACGTCCTGGCATTTTCAGTTAGAACCAATGTAAACTTTGCGTATTTAAAAATGCAAATAAACTAAATAAAAGTAACTAACCAATTTCAAATCTTCGCAAAAACCACAAAAACTCTTATCTCCAAATAAGTATGTGATCTTTTTTATTTCGTTAATAAAAGAATATTTTTATCTGATACTAAAAATATGTAGGATTCTTTATAACCAAGATATACAAGGGGTCCAAGACTTTTGGCGTTGTGTGTATAAATATACCTATAGTTATCATAATTATAAATAAACATAGCCAAATTATTGTGTTTTAATAAAAAAACAAAACTTGTAACAAAACGATGTAACTTTGCAAAAATGCACGAATTTTAAATTGATTAGAATTATTTTGCTGTTGGTAAATTGAAAATTAAAGTTAAAATGCTGTGCAAAAAAAATCAGGGACATGCATCTGTTGATCCTGACTGCAGTAATCATATTACATGCTCCAACACGTTAAAAAGTCGCTGCTAAAGCGGAAAATTCAAGAATTATGAAGTGTGTCATTTTACCTAAGTATGCCATTTTAGGCCAGTTTCCCTATTTCAACCGATCGAGAAGAGTCAGACGCTGCATCATAAAACTGCACATTATCCTAAAAATAGTAACACCAAGAAATTAAAAGAAATATGTATTTGAAACCAAGAAATATCTATTTAAAAAAAACACTCTTATTGAAAGACCCTTTATATTAACAATTTAGAATATACTATAATCGTAAAATCTAATTCATTTAAATCACTCGAGTATTACATTTTAATATGCCATTTCCTAGAAAACTTTCGAATCTAAAAATAACCAACTTTAAAAATTCCAACAGAAACTTTCGTACACCAGCCAGAATTCTATTCTACCTTATGTAGCAATTTTGCTGAGTTTGTATTATTAAAACAAGGCAGTAGTGGCGGGCACGAGGGTTCTCCATTTGCTATCTTCCACCCAAACGGCCGCTTACCGGGTATAATCGGCAGATATTACGGCCACGTCAGGCGGACGCTACGCCACGGCCTGTTTTGCATAATGTGACTCGCGGGGACAGATTTTTGTTTGTATTTTTTAAGCAGTGGCAGGGTAAATATTATTTTAAGTTCGTTTAAAAATTGACCTAAGCCATCTTTTTTGCTTTATTTAGGCTTAGGGCTCGACAATATTATTTTCTGAGTTAATTTAAAATTTATATGTACTTATATACGCCATATTGGCAGCCATTCTTTTGACGTCATCAGGGTAGCTTTCCAGTGACGAAAATTTTTGTGCGTCACGCTCCAGGGCTTGAAGCTCTTGAACTGCTCTAAAAAGTTAGTCACTGGAACGCATCCTTAGACAAGGAGAGAGTGATACTTTAAGAAATTTTAAAATTTCGTTGTTTTTAACCTTTGTTGGCTTTATAATAATAATTTCTTTTAAATATCTAATTCCATTTTAAATAAATATTTTTAAAAGATCCATCCTTAACCATAAAAAACATGGGTGAAGCACAAAAACCAAAAAAAAGGGGTTGGTGCATGAGGGGCAAGGGGAAAGAAAACGTAGTAGCTCAGGTGCATAACACTTTCCGTCACTGGAACGCCATAAAGTAGAACGAAATGCTCCTGAGCTACTCGGGAGCGCTTATTTGCGTCACTGGAAAGCCACTTAGGTATCCTTGCACAAGATCGTTTGACTAGGTAAGGTTGCCTCATTACGTCACTTATGTACCGCACTGCTGGTTCCTACATAGCAAACAAGGATGTCTAGGCGGATAATGCCATGAGGGCTAAAGAGCGCGATATACAATATTTAAAAATTAGGTTGAATAATCATTGTTAAATAATTTATTAATAGGAAATAAAGAAGTTACGGTAACAACTGAAATTAACAGTATTTAAAAATATTTCTTTAATATTGCCAAAAACACAAACTACACTGTTAAAAACTTCATTAAATAATGAGAAAATAAATATGAGACGTATGGTCCGCCATGTTGCAAGGCTTACGAGGCAACCTTACCTAGTCAAACGATCTTGATCCTTGCAGCCAAATAAGATAAGTGTCAGCTCTAGTACAGTAGAGAATAAAACAGGTAATAGCATAGACAACAAAAATGAGACGAGTAACTGGTCCTAACAATTTGTCCATTGTATTTATCTCTTTCTGGTTTAACGCAAGTTCCAATAAATATGTCTTTGTCTTTCATCATGACAGGCTATCGTAGATGGAGCAATCATCGCTTTGCCCTGGTTGCCAAGTTGTTTACAATTTTTGCATGTAAACTTTAATGTCCTTTTTTGGCTCACATCTAATTAAGAGAAAGAAAATATACCATGAATCGAATATTTTTAACTTGACAACGTTGCCGCAGGTAGTCACGCCGAAATGTTATTCGATATTTGTGTTTGATATTTTTCAGTGGCCGATTTGTTTGGATAGTTTGTTTACATACTGTTACACAAATGTGTGTTTCGTGGTTTTTTACCTTTAATTGGACTTTAAATATTTACTTTTATTAGTGATCACAGTGTATATATTAAATTTGTGCTTTTCAGCAGATAATTTAGTAATATTGACATGGTTATCTGTAAGAAATAATCTTTATAAAAACCAAATAAATGACATTTTTAATTAGGTGTGTGTAATTATTGAACTAAACCCTAATATTTTATATTAACAGGAAACAAAAACAAGTACCTAACATTAAGGGCAAAAATAGCACAGCTATATAATTTGAATTTGGCGGGCAAACAATAAAGTCGACTCACGCGCCATCTGCGTTTACCTTCCTTGAAGACAGACAAGGAAGGCCCAGCAGCTATCTCTTTCTCGGATAATTTATTTACATTTAGTTGCTCGTCTCATTCTTGTCTCTGGTAATAGTATTATAGAAATCTTTATTATAATTATAATTATTTAACCCTATATAGAAAATATTGGCCAAAACAACTTAAAAAAATAACTTCTTAAAGAAACCAAAACGAAAAGCACAAATTCTGAAAGCCACTGACTAGATCATCAGCTGAAAGAGTGGTGACTTTCGATGCTGATATCCAGTATAACCCATTTGGTAATAATTCTTTGGTGTAGTAGTGACGGTAACCAAATTAAATATACTGTTTAAAATATTTGTACAAAATATTACTACATATTCTTTGGGCCAAAATACAACGATCTAACCTAATTTACCTTTGTCGAGAGTTAATCGTTTGCGAGATACAGGGAGTCAAACTTTTTCTTTTATTTGAGTTATTTTTTAATATCTCTTTTAGTATTAGACACTTCTTTTTATAAAATTAGGTATTAGGGTGCTTTAATAAAAAAATTGATATTACCACATTGTTTAAACAAAAATATGTACTTAGTAAATATCGCTACAAGCAACCGTTTTTGAGATATACCGGATTAAACGATTTATTCCACGTAAAGATTTTTTTTAAATTCCTTTACACTCTATCTAGGTCACCTCATCACATTTTTCCAAACCGGGGTATACACGGTCATGCAAACCTAAAACGCACTTGCATGAAAGCAAATGTAAAATAAAGCTTTTGAGACACACGATTCAGATGTACCTGTCAGTTCTGCGTCAGTTTTGGCAGCTGGTCGCGTGATCAACTTAAACATAAGCGTGATTCTGCGAAAAGATTTTTTAAATTTTAGTCAATGTATTCATTACTTTTAACTTTCCAAAAGCATGGATAACCTTGGTACATATCTATAAAATCACGCAATACATCTTCCTAGTGCCAAAGAGCCAATTAGTTAACTCAAAACCAACAATAACTCCGTAAACGACGTCCCTAAACTGAAACGTTAACTGACGTATCCTACACATGCACAAGTTTGCAAGACGCGCGCCTCGAACAATCAAACTCGGACATCGAGTCGCATGCCAAGCCAGATGTGGCAGTTTTTAATGCACACGGTCAAATTTGCGTGCGAGCTTTAGCTTTTTTGACAGATGTGACAGTTTTGCATGACCGTGTATATCCCAGTTAAAAGATGTGTACAAAATACTGCGATAAATTCTCTTTGCAAGATACAGGGTGTCAAAGTAAAAAAATAAAATAGAACTTTTAAATAATACAATTTGCATTAGATTGTTGTATTTTGACCTAAAGAATTTGTGGTAGCATTTTGTACAGACCTTTTGGAGACTGCCAGATGACCTTGATAAAGCGTAAAGAAATGCAAAGGAAAACTTTTGTTTGGAATGACACGATTAATCCTAAATATTTATAAAACTGTTGGGCGCAGTAATATTTACTAAGTACTTTTTTGTGAAAAAATATGGAAGAACATTTTTAAAAAAGCCATATTATACCGAAAAAGTTATGTCATTTTAAACATAAGCATCCCATATAACATTTTTTGCCGGCGTTGTACATTTAATTTACTGGCATTGCCAACACTCTTTAATGGCAAAGCATTGGCAAAAAGGTATCAAAAAGACGCGAAAGTGGGCAATTGGCCGTTATTAGGCCACGTGTTGCAGATAAAGTGATGGCATCCGTCATTAATAAGTTATTGGCAAAAAAATGCGTTTAAGATGATGGCATCCATCATTAATAAGTTATTGGCAAAAAGATAACAAAAAGACACGAAAGTGGGCAAATGCAGATACTCCCAAGCAGCAAGCTGACGTCTTATTGACAAAAATTGTCGCATATACTTTTTTTAAAAGCTAAAATGATGCGATATTTTATTTGAAAATTAAAATAGGAAAAAAGTTCTTACTGCATGCAATTTCCTTGCAATACAAAGTACCATCTCTCGGAATACGCATACGGAGATGCAGATTTTTACACTAGCTGAAGATATTTCTTTCAAAGCTAAGTGAGATCACCTACCGCAGACCGCTCTCGGATTATTTTTGTCTAATGGGTACGGTTTAGACGATAACAAGCGAAGATATTGAAGAAACGTAGTAGTTTATTGTCCATTACGCCATCTATCGGTATGGCAAAAAAATTATTAAATATATATAATATTTTTTATTAACACGTCTTTAAAACTTTTAATAAAGTTTTAAACAAAATGTTTACAGCTTCTAACAGTCTACTTGAATATCTTGCCTTCTCGACTAGCCATCACCAATTAATCACACAACACACACTTATTAGGTAATGAATACATTTAATTATGTCTATTAAAAAACTCTTTTCTTTAAAAAAGAAACTAAAAAGCTAGAAAACCACGTAGAAAACAAATGCACAAAGCCGTCACCTTCGGTCGAAATTAACGTAGCTAATTTTACCATCATTTTATTTTTATTCGCTCTGAAATACATAATAAACATTTTGTTTGACCTCATTTTTATTTGCATGATTTTTAACAATAAAATGTTATGAAAAGGCCATTTCCTTTAAATTATGTAAAAACATAAAATAATGTTGTTTAGCTGCCATTATAAATAAAACAGATCAAAAAATTGCTTTAATGTTAGTTAAATACCAATGTTAATAATATGGTTTAAAAAGTATGAATATGCGTTGAAGGTTTGCCTTCAAAATCCAATATTTATTTGCCTGTAACAAAAACGCGTGTTTTATTTAATCAGGATTGGTATGCCGCCATTTTTGTATGCTTGCCGGCAATTCGCCTGCATGTAAAATTTATTGGCAATTAAGTGTTTATTTAGGGTTGACTTTTTAATGCGTATAAAATGTTGGCATAATATTGCCACCAATTGCCAATGCTTTACCATCAATGCCAATATGAAAAATGTATATTGCCGGCAAATAGTGTTTGCTGGGGTTTTTAAATTTCTACACCACTGGCTTATTCAAATTTACGTGAGATACAATGAGTGGCCTTTTTGTATTCTTTGCTCTGTTCCGTTTACCTCAAACTTGACTTTTCCGGCTGTTAGAATGACTCGATTCCGCATTTATTATTTCTCATGATTCTGGAGATACACGTCTTTTATCTATGCTTCGTTTTGTTTTTCCTTTTGGTGACTCGTAAAAAGTGAAAGAGGCTGAGGCAGGCACAAGGGCCTCTCTGGATAATTCTAACTTTTCGAAATATCAGCGACTGGATCTAAATTGTCTGTGTTAGTTTAATGCAAACTAGTTCAATAAAACAAACATACAATCTTGTACCATTTGCGATGGTGTATAAAGTGTGCAAAGTTTAAATTAAGGTTGCTTTGTATTAAATTGCAAACGTTGCAATGCATTAATCTTGGTGTATATCATTTGGACTGTTAATAATTTTAGGTTTAAAGCCAGTTTTGCGTTGAAAAACAGTCATTTTAAAATATATTTTTATTCAAAATTTTATGTGATAATCCAAATAAAACAAACGATTTTTTTCTTACGGTGCTGTAAAAATATTGTTCATTACGGGAAAAAACATATATCCTAAAATTTTCAGCCCATAATAATAACATTAGGAGGTGCATCAATAAATTATTTATTTTTCAAAAATTTGTTGCAAATTTTTATACAAAATCTTGAAATAAGTTAATTTTGAACCCTCGTATAATTTATATTTTTTAAGAAAATTCAATTCTCTACAAAAAGCTCTCTTAATAACTTACCGTAGAGTGAGCCGTTTTCTTGCAATCGCGCATTAAACATTTTATTTTTTTAATTTTGACACTTTGATTTTGAATTTTCTAAAAACTACAATACATATCAATATCTTTATAAAACAAATAATTATTCTTAAGTGTCTCTTCACGTGTTTAAATTATTCCGAAAAATTTTTCTCGGCCACGAATATTTTAAGAAAATTCTGCCTCGCCGGCGCGGCGGCTCGGAAATAAATTTACACTAGTGGTATCACAAGTAAAAATTTATTTAAACATTAAATAACTTGGAAAAATAAATTAATTTATCGAAAAATTTTAAAGGACCTCTTTTGGAGAGCAGAAAGTTTTTCTTAAAAATGTTTATGGTATTTTAAAAATTCATAATGTTAGTGGCAAAAGTAAACAAAAATGAATTTTTATGGCACTATTACAAGAAAACGGATCGTTCTACGGAAATTTACTAAGAACGCTTTTTTGTAAAGAATTTAATTTCCTTCTAGAATATAACTTGGTCGAAGGTTTGGGAGTGACTTATTTCGAGATTTTGTATAAAAAAATCAAAAATTGTTAAAATATCAATAATTTTATTGACGCACTTCTTAATTGAAGATATGTTCTGTAGTTCGGCGGATTCATTTAATGGATGGTAATTAGTTGGGTACACGCCACAAAATTAAATTAAAAGTACTAAATAACCAAAAAAAATTAAAACAAGTAAAAAGATAATTTAAAATCGACGTTTCGGTGGCAAATCTGCCACCGTTGTCAATATGGATGGTGGAGGGGAGGATAACCATCTTTTATGGCGGACAAGTTGAAAAAGTGGCCATCGGAATGTAGCATGTTGGGATGGCGCCACAGTAGCCAGTGGAGGGATTTTGGTATTTCTTTCCTTTTTTATTTTGTATCTATCTGTCCTTTTATTTTGTATCTCACTCTAATAATTCATGCTCATTGGTTAAAAAATCTCATCTGGCTACTGTGGCGCCACCTTAAGTTGCTCCTTTCGACGGACACTTTTTAAAATATTCAGATGGTTATCGTCCCTCCACCATCCATAGTTGTCAAGATAAATTGAATACAAATAATAAATATAAAAATTAACTATTATTAGGTTTTAAATTTTAAATTTTTTATATTTTTTTAGGGGATTCTGAAATGTCTTTGATATTAAATGTCAAATATATTTGTTTGGTTATAGTGTCATAGTGACATAGATAACTGGTTGCTGGTGTATTTATTGTTTATATTACAAAAAAGGTGAATAGTTAGTTAATTTTTAGTGTTCCTGAAGATACTTCAGTATCAAGCAACGGCAACCAAGTGTTATTTAAATTAACTGAGATTGATGCTACACAATTATCTTTATTTAATAATATATACGCACTTTCTTTGATTTTGCGTTTTTTAGAACAAGTTTCCTTTGCTAAAATGCTCGAAGCATCTCAGTTTATTCTATGATTGTTATCAAATGCGTGTTGGCAGATTTTTGATTTATGAAATTCTGTGTTTTTAATGTATGATCTGTGTTCTTTTATGCGTTTAGCTAATGGTCTTCAAGTTTCACCTATATAAAACTTATTGAATTCGCAAGGTATTTTATAAATGACATTTTTTGTATTTTCATTTAAGTTGTAAGGTTTTGTTTTAGTTAATTGAGATCTGATAGTGTTTTGTGTTTTAAAGATTGTGCAAATATTAAATATATGTCCTATTCGTTGAATTTTATTTGATAGTCCGGGAATGTATTGTAAAAATAAATTTGTAATAGGTCTATTTTGATTTTGTCTTATAACTGAAGTTTCAAATTTAAGGAAACAATTATTTATAAAATCAAGAGGATAATTATTTTGAATTAAAATATTTTTTAAATAATCTTTTTCAATATTTATATTTTGATTAGAACAAATGACTTTAATTCTATCAAATAGACTTTTTACAACTCCCTTTTTAAACATTATTGGGTGATTTGAGTTAAAATTTAAGTATCTATTTGTATGTGTAGGCTTTCTGTAGATTTTTGTTTCAAAATTGTTTAAATCTTTTTTTTATTAAAATGTCAAAAAATGGTAGTTGTGAGTTCTTTTTCTAAAGTAAACTTAATAGTTGGTTCTTGTGTAATAATGTGTGTTAAAAAATTATTTAAATAGTGTTCGTCATGTTGGTATATAGAAAAAATGTCATCTATATATCTCCACGGCGCGGCGTGTACCCAACTAATTACCATGCACCTCTTAATGTTAATATTAAAGGCTCAAAATTTAAGGATATTTTTTTCGTCGTCATAAACAATATTTTTTCAATACCGTTAAAAAAAAAAATTGTTTGGTGGCTTTAGCCTTCCCATATAACATTTTTTGCCGGCGTTGTACATTTAATTTACTGGCATTGCCAACACTCTTTAATGGCAAGGCATTGGCAAAAAGGTATCAAAAAGACGCGAAAGTGGGCAATTGGCCGTTATTAGGCCACGTGTTGCAGATAAAGTGATGGCATCCGTCAATAATAAGTTATTGGCAAAAAATGCGTTTAAGATGATGGCATCCATCATTAATAAGTTACTGGCAAAAAGATAACAAAAAGAGACGAAACTGGGCAAATGCAGATACTCCCAAGCAGCAAGCTGACGTCTTATTGACGAAAATTGTCGCATATACTTTTTTTAAAAGCTAAAATGATGCGATATTTTATTTGAAAATTAAAATAGGAAAAAAACTCCTTACTGCATGCAATTTCCTTGCAATGCAAAGTACCATCTCTCGGAACACTTTCCAATTTGGTGATGCAGATTTTTACACTAGCCGAAGATATTTCTTTCAAAGCTAAGTGAGATCACCTACCGCAGACCGCTCTCGAATCATTTTTGTCTAATGGGTACGGTTTAGACGATAAAAAGCGAAGATATTGCAGAAACGTAGTAGTTTATTGTCCATTACGCCATCTATCGGTATGTCAAAAAACTATTAAATATATATAATATTTTTTATTAACACGTCTTTAAAACTTTTAATAAAGTTTTAAACAAAATGTTTACAGCTTCTAACAGTCTACTTAAATATCTTGCCTTCTCGACTAGCCATCACCAATTAATCACACAACACACACTTATTAGGTAATGAGTACATCTAATTATGTTTATTAAAAACTCTTTAAAAGAAACTAATAAGCTAGAAAACCACGTAGAAAACAAATTCACAAAGCGGTCACCTTCGGTCGAAATTAACGTAGCTAATTTTACCATCATTTTATTTTTATTCGCTCCAAAATACATAATAAACATTTTGTTTGACTTAATTTTTATTTGCATGATTTTTAACAATAATATGTTATGAAAAGGCCTTTTCCTTTAAATTATGTAAAAAACATAAAATAATGTTGTTTAGCTGCCATTATAAATAAAACAGATCAAAAAAATTGCTTTAATGTTGGTTAAATACCAATGTTAATAATATGGTTTAAAAAGTATGAATATGCGTTAAAGGTTTGCCTTCAAAAATCCAATATTTATTTGCCTGCAACCAAAACGCGTGCTTTATTTAATCAGGATTGGTATGCTGCCATTTTTGTATGCTTGCCGTGGTGTAGTGTTTATTTAGGGTTGACTTTTTAATGCGTATAAGATATTGGCATAATATTGCCACCAATTGCCAATGCTTTACCATCAATGCCAATATGAAAAATGTACATTGCCGGCAAATAGTGTTTGCTGGGTTTGTATAACAAATAACTATTTTTTCGTGAAAAAAGTAAGTACTTTTTTCTCGGACATAAATACATGTAAATAAAGGTAAATATTTAATTTCAAAATATTTTATTATACAAAACTTTCATTTCCTTCATATCAAAAGTCCAATCAGATACTTTTTAACTTTGTAATATTCCAAATAACTACTAAACAATAACTTTTAGTTCCAAATTTTTAATTTAAATTCATTAAATCACAAAATTGCATTGACATGTATTTAATAGGTTTTTTTAAAGGTTTCCATAGTAATGCAATATTTAATTGTCGTTTCAAATACACCAGCCGACCAGATTAAAAGTTCAAATTTACATGATTAATTTTCTGACTTTAATATGTATATTGTATTAATGTGTTTTTTTTTTATATTTTTGACGTTATTTTTTCTCCTACAGAAAAAATAGTGTATTATGCACGGAAAAAAATTTAGATTAACGTATGTCCTAAAAGTTTTGGCACACAATATTTATCGGTTTTAAGGAAGAAGCTGCGCTTGAGAGTATTTGGGGCACTTACGTCTCTTTCGATATTTAAGACCATTCCTCCTCAATTCCAACGACATCGTACTCTTAGAAGATCTATATTGCCTAGCCAGTCTCCTCGTCGACATTCCAATCTGGTTTTTTGCTCTTCTCACCAATCTCTCTGACCTCTGTGCGGTAAATGCACGTGGTCTTCCACTTTTGGGAGATTCAGACATGGGATTCCCTGCTCGCACTCCGCTATTGTTCTATAAATGGTTCTGCGTGAAATGTTTTCATTCTGGAATATTCGACAGATTTCAGCTTTGGGTATCCGCCCAACTAACTTGTAGATACTTTTTCTTATTTCTAATTTATACGACATCTTAAAGCGAAAACTTCAAAATAAATAAATCTCAACTGACAGTAAATAAAGTGAATAAACTTTTGTTTTCAAAGGCAACTTGATATTATTTTGTTTTTGTTAAAATTAAAGACAATGAGTTTTGTGCCAAAACTTTTAGGACATACGTTATAGCTCTCGGTTTATTGTCGCGTCGTGAGACAATACAACCTTGAGCTAGAATCTAGAGCTTTTTTCCCTTGTATAATAAATAACTATTTTTTTAGTCTACTAAATATTAACATTATAATTATTTTTTTTTACTAGCGAGCGTGTAAAAAGCAGCACTTTTTGCACGCACGTTAGTTTGGAAAGTGTCACTTTTCCGCACTAGTGCGGATAATATTCATATTTAAAAAAAATGCTTTTGTATGGTAGGATATTAGGTAGCATTATGTTAAGAAACAAAAAATTAGGTTTTTGTGTTTTTCTTCCGCTCGTAAAAAAATAGCGTTCCTAACATGTGCCGAAAGTGCCTTTTCCGCACTTGACCGCTTAACCGAACTTCGCTACGAGTCGTTCGATCAACTGCAGTCGCGTGCGAAAAAGTGGCACTTTCAGCATTACTATTTACAAGTTTTAAGTTTTGTTGTTAGTTTCTACATTTCATTTTATTGAGTTTCTTTAATGCCTTACTATAACTAACCAAAACTAACCAACGATTAAATATTGAGTTAGTTGTGCAAAAAATATGTAATTCGTCATTTTGTAGCAACGGCCATCTTGAATTTTAATTTTTTCATAGTGGGTTCCATTCTACCAATCAAGCCCTTTCATTTGATACCCATGTTAAGGTAGTTGTGAGAAAAGATACGTAATACGCCATTTTGTGGCGGCGGCCATTTTAGATTTTAATTTTTTTATAGTGAGTTCTATTCTACCAATCAAGCCCTTCCATTTGATACCTATATTAAGGTATTGGTAAAAAATGTTATCCGCCATTTTGTGGCGGCGGCCATCTTGAATTTTTTATTTTTTTAGTGGGTTCTATTCTACCAATCAAGCCCTTTAATTTGATACCCATATTGAGGTTGTAGTGAAGTTATATGTTATCCGCTATTTTGTATCGGCGGCCATGTTGGATCTATAATCATAAAAAATATGTTATATTGTATTATCATCAAGATTAAGGAAGTGTACCAAATTTTAGATCAATCGGTCGTCAGGAAGGGTGTCAAATTTAAATTACTAGATTTGATCCAAATAATTCCAAATAACAAATAAAGTAATGAAAAAATTCATTAATTCACAAATTCTTAAGTATTTAGAAAAACACAAAATTTTACATGACAGGCAGTATGGATTTCGCCACAAAAGATCTACAGTGGATCTTCTTTCCTTCGTATCACACTGCTGGAATAAGTCTCTTGAGATTCTGGGTGAGTCTCAGATCGTTGCTCTTGATATATCCAAAGCTTTTTGCCAAGTCTGGCATGCCGCACTTCTTAATAAACTGCCCTCCTATGGTCTTTAACCTAAACTCTGTACTTGGCTCTCTAGTTATCTATCTGATCGACGTATATCAGTCATTGTTGATGGCCACTCTACAAGCTTTCACAAACTAAATGCTGGAGTGCCTCAGAGCTCAGTTCTGGCACCAACATTGTTTCTTCTTTACATCAACGACCTTCTCTCGTCCACAACTAATTCCATTTATAGTTTCACCAACGAAAGAACCCTTCACTCCAGTTTCCAGGTTCCTAAACCCATCACTAAACCTGATTTGGAAAAAAAACGCAGAGCGATGCAGAAATCTCTTTCGCAGGATTTTAATTTAATATTGGATCGGGGCGCCAAAAATCTTGTCCATTTTAATGCATCCAAAACACAATCATGTTCCTTGTCGCGAAAAAAATCACCAAATATCATCCTCTACTTATGAGCGGCCAAGTTTTACAAAGCAAGAACACCTTTAATCTTGTGGACGTCTCATTTGAAAGTAACCTTAACTGGCATAAACACATTGTATTTATAGCCACGGCAGCTTCAAAGATGCTTGGATTTCTCTTTCGAGCCAAAAAGTATTTTTTCCCTTCTAATTTATATACTTTGTATGTGTCCTAAATCCGACCCCCTTGGAATATTGTTTTCATGTCTGGGGCATGGCGTCCCCCACAACCTTAAACATTCTTGATTCCATTCAAAGAAGAGCTATTCCTCTTAATAATAATCCCTCACTTACAGAAAAACAGGTCAAGTTAAGTAAAACCGTTTAAAAAAATGTTAAATTGTTTTTTCATGATTACTAACTGGTAATAAACTTATTTCTGTAAATGCAAGACCAAATTTTTACCAGTCTTTTTACTCTTTACCGTCGTTTGCTTAACTCAGTTTCTCTTATTTCTTCGGAAACTTCCACCGTAACTAGCCCAGTTTTGTTTCAAATATATTGTCAAAGTTAAAATATAAATTTTGAAACTGTAGTTTTGCCGCAGGGTGACGGTAATGACGATCAATTCGAACAAGTTAAGCTGCTGCTTTCGTGCTCGACTGCAGGAAAAAAATAGAAAATTCTCGGCAAAAGTTCGATGGATACAACGGTATGAAATCGGGAGATATTTGTGGAAGTTAACATTAGTTTTATGGGGATTTATTGAATAGAAAAATAGAAAAGGCCACCTTATTTGGTACAAATTAGATGGTAAATATTTTTTGTTTTTATTATTTTGGATTAAAACTTTTAAAAATAACTTAAAAGTTTATAATAAACGGCAGCAATCTGCTAGAAATACATGTGATGAACCAGTATGTAAACATTATTGTTTTTACTTTTATTTTATACCTATTGGTATTGTAATTGTTAATTTTTAAATAGTGTCAATAAAAGTTTTTATATGTGTCATCGCCTTCATATTGTTTTGTCTTATTAAAAAGTTTCTAAGTTATATTTCTAATTGGTTATGGGCCTAGAGTGACTCTAAAATTATAATTCTTTATTAGTGATAAGATATTCCACGATTTGGCATAGTAAATTGATTACCAAAGAACTACGAACAATCAAGATTTCAAGTTGCAAATAGATTAACAAAATGAGTTCCCAAGGTGCTTTACCGTCCATGGAGAAACTAGAAGGTTCATCTAATTATAGCAACTGGAAGTTTCTAATGCAAATGTACCTAATGCATGAAGATTTATGGGATTGCTTTGAAACTGATGAACAAGGTGCTGTTAAAAATAAGGACTCTAAAAAGGAACAAAAAGCCAGAACAAAAATATGTTTTATGGTAAAACCTTGTGCATTTATTCACATTAAAAATGTCACTACCGCCAAGCAAGTGTGGGATAACCTAAAAACAGCATATGAAGATAAAGGACTTTCCAGACGTTTGTCAATGCTTAGAATGCTTTTTGGTATGTAATTAACTTCGTTTCCCTCCATGAATGAGTATGTTACTCAAGTAATGTCCATTACACAACAGTTAAGTGACATTGGTGCTGCTTTGAAAGATGAATTTATAGCAGTTATTCTTCTTAGTGGTTTGTCATCAGAATATAATCCTATGATAATGGCAATGGAGAATTCCAACGTCAAATTAACCAGTGATCTTGTTAAAAGTAAACTTTTACAAGAAAATATGGTTAAGGAATTAGGAAATAAGGATGAATCAGCTCTACTAGCCAATAAGAACCACAAGAAAAAGCCAATAACTTGCAACTATTGTGGTAAGCAAGGTCATTTTGTAAAATACTGCCGTAGTCGCAAAGCTGATTTAAATAAGGATTCTCAAAAGAAAAATAACCAAACTCAATCGTCTATTTTATGTGCTCTGTCAGTAAATTTAGAGCCTAATGGATGGTATGTTGATTCTGGGGCTACAGCTCATATGACAAATAGGAAAGATTGGTTAACAAATTTCAAAGAAGAGGTTGGACAAGAAGTAACAGCAGCAATAAGTAGCTGTGAAGTGTGCAAAGAATGGCCGCCTTGAGTGTTTCGAGTGTCATAGAAGATATTTCAGAAGCAGCAGAAGATTATGCTAATAGTCCCTGGGCCAATAATGAAATGGACTTTATGATAAGGACACTTTTAAAACCTTTTTGAAGGGGTTCTTTTGGACGAGTCTACCAAGAATATTGATACCGCTGTATATGGAAGCGACCCTTTAAGGTTTCCAAATAGTGGGTATCTCCACCATTCTTAAAGCGCACTAATACTGGCGTCATAGGTAAACAACCTCACGCTTGATCACACCCAACTCCGTCACAGGTTGATGGTCTATCATACTATTTAAACTTAGTAGCTTTAGGAACTGATATTAGTTTACACTTAAAAACGGACAGAGATAGGACTGCCCGAAAGGTTGTGTGAATAAGTAAAATTAGGACAATAAAAGTCCGAAATTGTTTTAGTATCACTCATAAAAGATCCTTGTCTACCACATTCAAATATATGCTATACTGCTTGGGCAAGCAGTTTGGGTACATCGGCGAGTAATGGAATAACAAAACAAGCAGTATTAGTCACGCATATTTACGTGCCGGTATTTAGTTAAATTGACTTTTTTCTCACATTCCCTATGAGTTATGTTATTTAGGTCAATACCCAGGGGGCACTAGCAACTTTTTTGGGGGTCATGTTTTAAAGACCCTTTAATTATCTACTTAACTTACTTTGTTTTTAAAAATCGGTCTAGCTGTTCCAGACTTAGAACCGTTTGAAATTTGGTTTAAATAGTGTAAAAACAATGCGACTCTAATGAAATTGTCTTGTATATGTGGAACAGATAGACAAATTTTAAAAAACAAAGTGGCGTTAAGTGGACATTCAAAGAATCTTTAAAACGAAACATGACCCCTCTTTCCATTTGGAAAAAAGGTTGCTGGTGCCACCTTGACATTAGGCCAAAAAGTAGTTAATGTTTTATCCTTTTACCCAAAGTTTATACGTCATTGATATCTTGTCCTATTTACAAGTTATGAGGGAGAGAACTTTTAAAAACCTCACTGTATGTACAAATTGGAGCTAAACTTCAAACGCTTGTATCTCTGGAAGAAAGTGGCCAATTTTAAAAATTAAAACGGTGATGACTAGAGAATCAAAAAGCCTTTAAAACGAGGTGCTATATGACCCTCCTTTCCATTTAAAAAAGTTGATAGTGCCATCATGGCACTAAGTTACGTGACCAAAATAATTTTTATACCACAAATAGTTTAAGTGTCATCCTTTAACCCAAATTTTACCCGATCCTAATATTTTGTCCCATTCATAAGATAAAGTGGGGGGACGACTTTTAATATCTTCACTGTATAGTAATTTATACGTTGGTTATGCATTGGTTCGTTATAAACATTCATTGTTATTGTGTATTGTTATACAACATGATGTACACACTTTTCACTAGTTTGTATTCCAAATTTATTAATGACACAAAGTAGTGCAGTGTTAAATCATTATACCGCAAAACGTCTTGCTGTACCATCAGGGCAGTATTATCCATTAGGTTAACTAGGCTACAGCCTAGGGCGCCATAAAAAAAAATAGGCGCCAAACAGGGGAGTAATAGCCGCTAGACAGGGAGGACCTTTTTTTTTTTAATCAAAATTTTTTTAATAGAAAATAGGCGCTCCGGGAATTCTAGCCTAGGGCGCCTCAAAAAGTTAATACGGACCTGTGTACCATCTGTTGTCTAAAATCCATACGTGTCCACCTAGTAACGTATGTCCTAAAAGTTTTGGCACAAAACTCATTGTCTTTACAACATCTTGGTATACGAAGAAGCTGCGCTTGAAATTATTTGGGGCACTTACGTCTCTTTCGATATTTAAGACCATTCCTCCTCAATTCCAACGATATCGTACTCTTAGAAGATCTGTATTGCCTAGCCAGTCTCCTCGTTGACATTCCAATCTGATTTTTTGCTCTTCTCACCAATCTCTCTGACCTCTGTGCGGTAAATGCACGTGGTCTTCCACTTTTGGGAGATTCAGACATGGTATTCCCTGCTCGCACTACGCTATTGTTCTATAAATGGTTCTGCGTGAAATGTTTTCATTTTGGAATATTCGACAGATTTCAGCTTTGGGTATCCGCCCAACAAACTTGTAGATACTTTTTCTTATTTCTAATTTATAAGACATCTTAAAGCGAAAACTTCAAAATAAATAAATCTCAACTGACAGTAAATAAAGTAAATAAACTTTTGTTTTCAAAGGCAACTTGATATTATTTTGTTTTTGTTAAAAAGACAATGAGTTTTGTGCCAAAACTTTTAGGACATACGTTAAGTTATGCATCTGTTACGATACAAAAATATTCATGTGACCTCACGTAAGAGAAGGAAATATAAAGCAAGTTCGAATATTCGCGTCCGGGCACATCAATCATTGGATGAAAGATAGGAAATGAACAGACCTAACCGAATCCGACCGATTTTATTCGACACGCGGTTTCATGTGCACGTTCCTGCTGCTTTGTTTCAATCCAGCAGGATTGACTTGCACGAAACCGAGCAAAAGTGTCGGAAGTTCGAATACAGATTTGTTTCTAATTTTGGATTGGTGATTTGTTTTGATATTTGGTGGAGGGAGTGTATTGCTAATTCATGTCCGGTTGAGTAATGTGGTTTCGGGTTAATGACTTTATAGTCAAGGAGCTTGTAGGTGCCTTATCTAAAGCCGGCTATAGACGGCATGGCAAGGCTTGGCCAACGTTTCAGCGAGCGGCTTACAGGAACGCTGGTCTATGCTTGAGATTCGCGTACCTACGACCGTACAGACGACATGTTTTATCTTTCCCAATATTTCCAGAGCAAGCTCGTAGGTACAACTATAACCATAAAGGATGAAAACAAACATCCTTTATAAACTTTTCCTACTTTTTCATATATTATCTTTTCAGTATAAAAAAAAACAAATAAACATTAAAAACTCAACAAAATCATTATCGCAATCAAAAAAATGTTTCAAAAGTTTTACAAAAATACTATTTAATATATCTATCGTCAGCTTAATTGTTAAGCCACCTTACTCCATTTTTAATAGAGACATTTTGCACCTCTTAAAATAACAGACGTTTTTGGCCTCCTTATGGTTATCGTTATTAAACATAACGATTACGGCAGCAGTTGTAGACAGAGATTTTGCAGCCTCTTTGAAGAAAGTTATCTTGCGTCTGCGCTTTCGACACATAACCTTATTTTTGCCTGTGGTTCACCCACTTTAAAGTTAACGAAAAATCAGTAGTTACTTTTATTCTTCATAAGATATAAATTCATATTTAAATATATGCAAACACTTCTGTTGATTTCGTTTTTGAAAGTAGATGCAAACAATACAGTATAAGCAAAACACAAAAAGTAAGGTTAGGTTTGTTAGTAGAATAAAAGCAAGTATGCCAGATTGTAATATCTAAATTAATTACTGATTTAAAATATCCGTAAAAGTGCAAGTCCGTTTTAATTTCTTAACACTATTTGATTTTTATTACTGCTATAGATTTTTCGCTAATTCGAGCCTAGGTATAAATTATATTTTAATTAATACGGCATAAAAATTTTAACCTTTTAAATAATTGATATTAAAATTTCTACAATCCGGCAACCACGCAGTTTAACAATAACGATGACGATAAGCTCTTCGGTATTCATCCGTAATTAAAGGAGTCCGGTATGGTTAATAACGATAACGGATCATGTTTGCGTTACTGCGCAGTCTCAGAATAACGTTAACCACAACGGAATTGCAAAATAAGGGGTGCAAAATGTCTCTAATATATCATGCACTGCCATTTTAAGCCGTATAAAATAAGGCTTAAGATGGCATCAAAATCATATTAAAAAAACTGGAATTAGGTAGTTTTACAATTAATTAATTATTAAACATGTGATTTTGATGCCATCTTTATCCTTATTTTATTATGCATTTTTAAAATGCCTTTTTAATGGTGATATAATTTATAGGATGTTTCATTTAAAAAAGTTTCGTTGCTCGTTTTTTATGCTCAAAAGATAATAAATAAAAAGTATGAAACTTTTAAACAGGCCGTTTTTTTTCTATCCTTCTTGGTTGTAGGTAAAAGTGGGTGTCAAAATATAAATGAAAACCCTGTACCTTATCTAACGTGCAAGGAATAAATATACAGTTTTGTGTATAATCCATGCAGGATCACTTAAATTAAATGCCCTTCATTAAAAACTTTGTTATTAGTCAAAATATTGTTAAGTTGGCAAATAAGCATCATTTTTTACTTTTACACACTTACATTCTTGCAAGAGTTTCCTTAGACTAACCAGAACTAACCAGAAGTCCTACTACTTGTCTTGTTGTGTGTTGGAAGACTTCACTTTTTAGTTTCTTGGAAGGATCGTCTGGTATCTCCTTCGCATGTCTTTGGCCAGATGATATATGCCAACAAGCAAGATGTTGTAATTGAAACCTTTTACTTATCTATGTTTTCATCACTTTTTGGACAGTCCGGGTACTGGCTCTGGACTGATACCCTTCTAAATGATCCAGCTCATGCTTGTTCGTCCGCTTTTTCATTACCTTTATTCCCGAGTGTCCACCATAAGATACTCCATTGGATTTTATCCAACTATTTTCTATAAGGCTTTTTTCATGGTTCCTTATTTTCGAGATATTTAGCCGTATTTATACTTTGCATATTTGAAGATGTTATTTTATAAATTTACATCACAAGTGTTAAATTTAAGGTCTGGCCACACATAACCACACTAAGGTCGCACCGAGACCGGATTCGCAATGATAGAGGAAATAGGGGCAGATTAATTCGGAAAAATTCAAAAGCACTTTTAATGCCCTCAAAATAAAATTTTTGTCAAGCTAGGTCTACTGTTTTATGTATGAATATCTTGTTTAAATAAAACAGATTTTCCTACTTATCTCCCTTTCTTTTTATTTAAACTTTAAGTGTAGTATAGGTAAAACGGTGATACCTTATTTGTAAAGGTTGACAAAGCGTAGATTAACATACTCAGATTACTGCAATTTAATTAAATTTAAAACTTTTTGCACCGCATCCTCCTACATTTCACCAGTGAGACGCTCGTCTGTGGGCTTATTGCGGTTATGTGTGGCCAGACCTTTAATCGTATGTTTTTACTTTAATAAAAAATAAAAAAAAACGAAAAACTTGTAACAATTTATTTGCCTTTCCAAAATTTAACAAACCGAGAAAAGTGATAAAGTTATTTAGAATGTTTTATCGCACTGAATACAACCCACTCCCAACTTTCAAAAGACTTCTTAAAAATCCGTAAATCTAGTCGAAAGTGCGGTTGATGCGCTTACACTTTGTTGTGTTTTCGTCGTTGCGTATTTTTGTCTGGTCGTAAGTTCCAGCAGAGGCTGAAAGCAGGGAGCAGGAAGTTGCAGAACAATTGCAGCAGGAAAACAAAACCGCAGGAGAGGCGCTTGTCCTGCAGCGGCATTAATTACTCCAGATCTCGGAAATGAATGTCGCGGCTTCCTAGAGCTGCCTGGCTATTATGCCCGTTGGCTCTGTCTTCTGCAAGAGACTTTCGCTGGCTACGGTCGCTGCGGATGCCGCTGTCTTTTACCGTGTATTTATTAACTTTTATATTAGTCTTTTTAAGATTTTATATAGAAGGGTTGTCTGAGAGATTTTTAAAGACACATAGAGGGTGTTCATTTAAAAAGTTACCTTTCAGTTATCTGCGAAAAAAGACAGATTTAAGAAAATCGCCGAAACACGTCAATATATATATGCCGAGGACAAAGGTTTTTTACAAAAATTGACGGCCCCCATTTAACCCTCTAGCTACCGGGGCTTCCACCCTAAAATTCTTAAATGGGAACGGGGCCGAGTGATGCATCATTTTAAAGCTCTTAACAAATACTTTATAACCCTAAATATAAAGTCAATATCTTTACCTATCTACTACAAAATGACGGTACTTTAAATATTACCAAAAAGCTTTTGACTAGGTCTGGCATGCCACACTTCTTAATAAACTTTCCTCCTATGGTCTTTCAACTAAACTCTGTACTTGGCTTTCTAGTTATCTATCTGATCGACGTGTATTAGTTATTGGAGACGCCCATTCTTCAAGCTTTCACCAAGTAAATGCTGGAGTCCCTCAGGGCTCAGTTCTGGCACCAACATTGTTTCTTCTTCACATCAACGACCTTCTCTCGTCCACAACTAATTCCATTCATAGTTTCGCCGACGATAGTACCCTACACTCCAGTTTTCAGGTTCCTAAACCCATCACTAAACCTGACTTGGAAAACAAATGCAGAGCGATGCAGATATCTCTTTCGCAGGATCTTAATTTAATATTGGATTGGGGCGCCAAAAATCTCATCCATTTTAATGCATCCAAAACACAATCATGTTCCTTGTCGCGAAAAGAGTCGCCAAATACTCAT
Organism: Listronotus bonariensis; assembly: GCA_014170235.1. Classification (NCBI taxonomy): domain Eukaryota; kingdom Metazoa; phylum Arthropoda; class Insecta; order Coleoptera; family Curculionidae; genus Listronotus; species Listronotus bonariensis. The sequence goes on along the minus strand of JACEGR010000380.1, from coordinate 255,834 downwards.
CCTCTACTTATGAGCGGCCAAGTTTTACAGAGCAAAGACACCTTCAATCTTGTGGGCGTCACATTTGAAAGTAACCTTAACTGGCATAAAGATATCGTATCTATAGCCACGGCAGCTTCAAAAAGCTTGGATTTCTCTTTCGAGCCAAAAGTATTTCTCCCCTTTTAATTTATACACTTTATTTGTGTCCCAAATCCGACCTACCTTAATATATTGTTCCCATATCTGGGGCATGGCGTCCCCCACAACCCTAAGCATTCTTGGTTCTTTCAAAGAAGAGCTATTCGTCTCATTAATGATCCTTCACTTACAGAAAGGCTTCCCTCTCTTGCCCATTGTCGGTCTGTGGGGGATTTATCGCTCTTTTATAGGTACTTCCATGGCTTCTGCTCTGAAGAATTGTCCAGAATAGTTCGTCCACTCACGGTTCCCAAGAGAGAAACTCGTGATTCCGCGCGTATGCATCCCTATACGGTCCAACTGGACAGGTCCCGAACTTCTCACTTTGTTTGTTCTTTTATTCCCAGAGTTTCTAGATTGTGGAACCTGCTGCCCGCGGAGGTTTTTCCTTTCCCCCAAATCTTCAAGTATTTAAGTCCCATGTCAACAAACTCCCTCTTACCTCGCTTAAGACACCCACGGTACGTTAGTATTTAGGCTTTAAGCCTTCGTGGTTTGTCCAAAGATAAAAAAACCTGTTTGGGATTGCCGTATTTCCGAAACTAATAAAGTTATATGTACTTAATGTATGTATATGTATTTTTTAAAGCTCTTTGAAAACTCGTTTTAATGGTAATACTAGTGATAATATAGAGGATAGGATGGAAATTGTATACTTTTTAATGAAATACCCTGTATATTATATTACCAATAACCACAATAAAGATCTTTAAAAAATACCCCATTAAGTACATCTTACTTTTATAGTTTCGGAAACATGGTCATCCCAATCAGGTATTTGGGTAATTTTTAAAGTACAGCAATTTTGTAGTAGGTGAAAATATTGACTTTATATTCTAGGGTTATAAAGTACTCGTCAGAAGCTTTAAAATGATATATCACTTGACCGCCTTTCTCATTTAAGAATTCTGGGGTTTTGTAAAAAAAATTGTAAAAACTTTTCCCCTCAATAAATATCTTGTAATTTTTCAGCGATTTTTTTAAATCTGTCGCTTTTTGCAGATAACTGAGTGGTACATTTTTAAATGAACACCCTGTATATGCATTCTCCTCCGATAGCACCGTTAACAGAGTCTTTGATCTCTATATTTTTTTAGCGTGAAACTGAAAAGTAAAAAGAAATATAAAGCGATTTCGGTCCGTTTTGGTACTTCGACTTTGAAAGGTAAAAATTGTCGACCGACGTCATAACCGTTACGTCTATGTATGATAGCATACATGTTTGGTACATTTTTGGTAGGTAAATAAAGAAACCTCACCTAACGGTTTATTATTTTTTTATCAAATTGTTTATTTAAGAGCAATAATTAAATTTAGATAATGTACGTAATATTTTTGTATACGAACGGGCTCTTTACGTCACTTGGACAAATATACCATATGGAACTATCTTCTTGGGACCATGAGACCGGTGGACAAAAACCTTTTTTTTCTTTCACTATAAGACTACAAGAACTATTTGACTAACTAAATTTAATACGGGCATATCCCCCACTAGGGGTAACCCGTACGGGTGCTTAACTAAAACTTTAACTTTATACTTGACTTCACTTCTACTACCTACTTCTTATCTAACATTTTTCTAATTTCTTTTTCTTAACTTCTCGCCTGCATTCTTGGGTAACTCTGTTTATGTACAAAGTTGAACCCGGTTTTTGGTGACTTAGCACGTTTACGACCTTGCCCGTAAATTGTTATATATTTTACTTTAAGATGTGTTTTTTCCATTATCGAAATAATTAAATAAATGTTAAAATTATTAAAACTTACATACCCCCTATACAGGGTGTTCACAATATCAGGGTTAGACTTTGTTTTATTATAAAAAGAAATAAAATTTAGAGTAAAACCAACAACTTTCGAAAAGGATAAAAGCATACCAAGCCCATCTACCGACCCACAAGCCACGGTAGAGTCAGCGCGTTTAGTAAAGAGGCCATCAGACGTAATCATTTTCTGCGCAAAATCTCCTCTTATTTCCTTATCCCGTATTTAAAATGTTATTTATTTTGTTAAATTTGATTTTTAAAATGCCTACTTCCTAGGTAACGATACGAAGCCCTCGAAACCGCAATTGAAAGAGAGTTAAAGAAGATTTCGCGTAGATAATGATCACGTCGGTGTCCTCTTTACTAAACGCGCGGACTTTATAGCATATGAGAAACCAAAGAGGGTACCAAAGTTGGCGTGACGTCACTATTTTGACATCCGAGATTGGTTAATAGGCATTTAAGCAACCAAGCTAGGGTATCAAAACGGGTCAAAATCGCCTATAGTTTAAAAAGCATAAAATACGCGTTTAAAGCACATCAAACTAAAAGTTCATTTGTTAAAAAGTTAAAAGCGTGTTTTTCAGTTTTTTTTATACTATATTAGTTTTTTTATTTGTAAATGAGATGGTTAAAATAGTATTCTATTAAATATTTTACCAAAATGGCACAAAGCTGAACCTAATTAAAATAGTAAAATCGGCAAATTTAATTTGTATCACCACACAAAGGCTAATAATGAAAACTGTGCGAGTTACATAAAAATAAATGTTAGTGTGTAGTACGGGACCAAATGTACCACCGCTATTTTATATTGTTTGGAGTTTGCATTGTCAAATAAAGATTGGCTAAAATTAATCTTTGAAGACAATTTCTGTCCAAAGAATAGAAATATACATCCATTAAAAATATGTTGTATAAGTTGTAAAAATAAAGTAAAACATTATTTTATAAAATGCCAGCATGCGCGACTCCTGCTTACTCTTCTATTACAAAATAAAAAAGTAGAACAGTCGTATCTATTAAGCGGCCAAAAATGTAAAATTTATGGTTTAAAAAACAGCTTTGAATTGGTCACAAAATGGACAAAAATGGTCACCAAGTGTGACGAATTGGTCGTCCATATACCAACTTTTACAGCGTGTTTAAAATATCAACGCCACCAAAAATTTTAAGTGCCTCAAATTAATCATACATAATAAATTTAAAAGGATGAAATTGATCCCAAAATGCTTAACATGGCCAGTGTGATTAATTAATTGGTCAGCAAGATTAAAGAAGGTAATAAATAAAGACATTTGGGGCCGAGAAAATTTGTGAGCGGCACAAAATTAAAAAGTTTAAATGCAAAAACAAATTCTGAAAGCTAGTAACAATTAAAAAATTGTTGAATTGAAGTTTATAGCTATTTATGTATCAAGGGCGTTACTAGAACTATAATGCCCTGAAGGTCGAAATAGCCCGAGGGCTAGATTTCGACCTGATGGGCATTAGAGTCCAGTAAAGCCCGTGGTGCATACAATGCTTTATGTTTTCCCAAAAAGAGTTTTTCAATGACTAATTACATTATTTATTCGCAATATAAAAATAAGTTGCACCTGTACCTGTACGTAAATAGATAATGACTGGTGTTAAGTTTGACTTTGATGTTTCTATCAGTTAGTCAGTTGACAAAATGGAAGAAATTCCACAAAATAACATATAAGAGAAAAGGCCATAAAAGTGACCGAAAATCTTTTGCCAGTTAAATCAAGGCAACAGTATTATCGGGAGTATGGCATATTTAGTATTTGGAAAGATGCTAACGCAATTCTTCAAATAACCGAAACCGTTTTAATGGCATATTTTCAGGAACTGGTAAGTTATTGATTTTATTTTAATACGGTAATTTTCTAGAAACCTGCGGCAACTCCGATTTTAACGAAATTTGGTATACGGGGTTTTTGGCGGAAACGTTTTGTTCTCGAGATATTTATCATCACAGTTCAAATTTGAACTAAGCTTATTTTTAGTATATTCCCTTCTTTTTGCACATAATTCTTGATTTAAAGCTAAAGTGTCACACAATATTTGATTTTCACCTTTTAAAACCCCGTTTTTCTACATTTTTACATTATTTTTCTATTAAATTGCGTTGCTTTTCTTTGATAATGCGGCAACCATACATACACATAGGACTTCATGGCATACTGATATTAAAATAAGTCAAAGTATAGCTATGCAATTTAATGCAAAAATAATGTAAAATACGTAAAAAACGGGGTTTTAAAAGGTAAAAATCAAATATTGTGTGCTACTTTTGCTTTAAATCAAGAATTGCGTGCAAAAAGAAGGGGGAATATTGTAAAAATAGGATTAGTTTAAATTTCAAGTCTGATGGTGAGTATCTCAGGAACGAAACGTTTCCGCCAAAAGATTCGTGATCAGCGCCCCAAAAACCCCTGTATACCAAATTTCGTCAAAATCGGAGTTGCCGCAGGTTTCTAGAAAATTACCAAAATGACTATTGATGACTATGATATATGAAGATAGAGGAACAGTCTTGGTTATAAAGGTACCAGAAACTAAAACTTCAACTTCAAAAAGTTTTACTATCATTGAAGAAGATTTAGGCGCTTTAAATTTAATAAAAACTACACAACATTAAGACCAGCTGGAATTAAGGAGCGAAGATTCTTTCTTACCTATAGAAAGGGTCGATGTACAGTACAACCCATTGGAAAAATACCATAGAAAGCGTCCCAACATTGATCGCAAAATTTTTAAAATTGGATAATGCAGAAGCTTACACCGGCCACTGTTTGCGTCGCACATCGTCAACTTTACTTGTTGTGGCAGGTGCTTCATTTGAAACGCTAAAACAACATGGGAAATGGAAAAGTTTTTCAGTAGCTGAAGGATATATAGAAGAAATTATTTTGTCCAAAAACAAAGTAGCCAAAATGATTGCCAATTCTGTTAATTCCGAGGTTAATTCCGTATCGACTATTGAAAATTCTTTAATGGACTGTTCTTCTATACAAAATAGCGTTAGTGCTACGACCGCTGCTACCATCACAAAAACACCGACCATTCTATAGTGGAATCAGCTACATTTTCCGGGACATTTCAAAATTGTAATTGTTATTTTGGAAATAAAGTTTAATTTTTAGTATTGTTTAAAGAAAAATTATTTTTGTATAAACTTGATCTTTATTGTGAGAGAAATAAAATTGGATAAGCAATAAAATTTCCATATTAGCGCATTAGAGCATTATAAGCGGGCATTATCATAATGCCCGCTTATAATGCCCTAGGTGTGATAGCAGATATTATTGCTACCATAATATACTCCGTTTCTAAGGTATTACAGATCAATAATAGATGGGTAAAACATAAAATTATTATTTACGTTGATATGACAGCTTGTGAAAATTTTGATTTTTTCAATGTAGATATTAAATTAGATGAAAAAGCAAGCTACTTATACCTAAGGGAATATGTTAAGAGTTTCACGTTCTTTAAAATGATATATCAATGAACCTTTTTGGCGACGGTGTGACTCTCCCTTAAAATTTAAGGGTGAACTACACCCTCGCCAGAGAGATTAATTAATATCTTATATCAATGATGAAATAAAAGCAAAAACTTTAAATTTGATGGTTGTGATTAAAGTCGAGAGACCTTTAAAATTAGGTATCACTCCACCCGTCTTTCAATTTAAGAGTTTGGAGGAAGTCTCACGCCTGCTAGAGGGTGCAGATCGGAGGGGATGAAAGTGGCAAAAATGTTAATACCTAAAATTGACGTGTTCGTGACTTGGAGTGTCCAAAAACCAGAAAAGTTAGTATTAAAAAAAAAATTTGCTCTTGTACTAATGTAATTTGAAGAGCTCAAATGTAATCATCCATATTTATATGGCATAATAATATCTATTATTGCCTTTTCTAGTAGCAAATAATATTAGCGGCATATAAACCGATATTCTAGTAATATTTCGCTCGTAAAACATTGTTTTATGGTGGTGAATTTCTAATAGTCGAATAAAACGATGCCTAACTGATGTATAAACGTAAATTATGTTTATTTTAGTTTTACTCTTTGGGTTAGACTCTCGCAGTTTTGAGTATAATTAAAGAAACCCATATTTTTATTAAATCAGGTTTATTAAAAGGACTACTACCACGCCCAACCCAAAGAAATTTTATATTTATGAGTTTTACTTAATTATCTAATTAGGTGCATTAAGAAGGAGTACGGTTTTTATTTTTTTAGCGTTTTTTTAACTCATTTTCCTAATGGGGAACATTCTCAAAAATACTGTGTAAGCATTTAAAATGATTTGAAGCAAAATTAAGAAAGATACAGCGGCCGGCCTTAAAGCGCTTTTCCCACAACTCACCTTTCCAAAGTAGGTTACCATCATAAGTTTAAAACACCGATTCTTTGAAATTTTTACCACCATTTCTATCCATAATGAAGATTTTTTGAACTTACTATTATTTTATAAATACCGGGTGTTGCTCCGTCGAGCGGGACATAGGGAATCCCATGTAAATTTTGAAGTGGTCCAATATTGGCTCCCTAATTATTTTAGAAGAAAACATTATAGAAATTTTTTAAAGGGCACAAAAAGTTGTAACCAGTGTACAAATTCCAGCTCTTCTCAGTACGCCAGCTAAAAGATAAATGGTAAAATAAGTTACGAATCTCCTATCTTCTTACGCGCCCTGTTTTATTAGAAGTTTATAATAAAATACCAGAAAAATTATTTAACCTTGTACTCTCAAGTTGTCAAAACAATGTCACTTCATTTTTAAATAATGAACTACTTAAATCAAGAAAAAATGGTTTTATTAGGGAAATATTTATTAAAGAGTAGCGGACATGTTTGCAGCCTATTTTCCTAATAGGCCAATACCAAGTAAATCAACAATAGAACGGACGATAAAAAAATTGAAACTACAGGCACAGTAATCAATAATTGCAAATGTAAAGAAAATTGACGTGAAAATTAGAGACAAATTGTACAAAACGAGAGGGATTTAGAAGTGATACTTTGTGTAGAGGAGGCCGAAGGAAATATTATCACGGGAAAACTGGAGGACATTACTGGACAAGACCACACCACCAACCTTGCTCGTGAAAATCAAGAGATTTGGTATTAAATGGATGGTTGCCCAGCACACAGTACCAAAGCTGTGCGCGAATACTTGGACAACGCATTTAATAACGACATCATAGGCCCGAACCACGCAATATCTTGGCCAGCCAGGTCTCCGAATCTTTCGCCAAACGATTTTTTTCTATGGGGACATGTACCAACTAGTCAACGTAAGAAATGAGTTTTATAATCATTTGGGTTATTGTCTGGCAGTTAATGGAGGAATATTTGAGCATTTAATTAAATCCTGATATTTTCGTCATAAATTGATTTCTAAATTTAAACAAATTTGTTTTATTGTCTTGCGTAACTGTGAGTGCATGTGTTGGAATTAGCTGTAAACTAAAATGAAATGCGAGGATTCTTTTTGAAATTCCCGTATAAAATTGTTCAGTTTTGGCAATGACATTATTAATAAATTGTCACTGATAAATCGATATGGTGATTTTATTATTTATTTCTAGAGTACAGGGTGCATAATGAGATACTACGTTGCAGAAGTCTTTAAGCAGTTTACTCTTTACTGGTTGGTTGAAAAATGCTTAAATTCATTTTAAGTGGAACTTATTGTGCTCTTCAATAAATCCTAATAGCATTTTTTTCTAAAATAATTAGGTGAGCCAATATTTGACTACTTCAAAATTTACATGGGATTCCCTATGTCCCGCTCGGCGGAGCAACACCCGGTATATAGGGTAAACAGTAACTTAAGCGACAAACTTTAAGGGGTGATGAAGATAAGAAAAACTTTATATGAATATATGTCCTAAACGCCTTAGTTTGTTTTTGTTTTTGTAATAACTTTTATATCAATTCAGATAAAAAAATAAGGGGACGCCTCCTATGCTTTAGAAGACATTTTTTAGCATAAAAGAAAAAAAATAGGTGTTGTTCATTATGGGTTAAAGGTAAATATTACAAAAAAATGGTACGCCACTGCATTTTTCAAAAATGAAAATATTTTTAAAATTATCATTTCGTTCAAAGCAAATTTGATATTAAGACTTTTTTTATTTGATTTACGGTTTTCAACTAAACTCTGTATTTGGCTCTCTAGTTATCTATCTGATCGTCGTATATCAGTTATTGTGGACGGCCATTCTTCAAGCTTTCACCAAGTAAATGCTGGAGTCCTTCAGGGCTCAGTTCTGGCACCAACAATGTTTCTTCTTCACATCAACAACCTTCTCTCGTCCACAACTAATTCCATTCATAGTTTCGCCGACGATAGTACCCTTCACTCCAGTTTTCAGGTTCCTAAACCCATTACTAAACCTGACTTGGAAAACAAACGCAGAGCGATGCAGATATCTCTTTCGCAGGATCTTAATTTAATATTGGATTGGGGCGCTAAAAATCTCGTCCATTTTAATGCATCCAAAACACATCATCATATTCCTTGTCGCGTTGTTGCGTTGCTTTTCTTTGATAAAAGAAGAGCTATTCGTCTCATTAATAATCCTTCACTTACAGAAAGGCTTCCCTCACTTGCACATCGTCGGGCTGTGGGGGATTTATCGCTTTTTTATAGCTACTTCCATGGCTTCTGCTCTGAAGAATTGTCCAGTATAGTTCCTCCACTTACGGTTCCCAACAGAGAAACTCGTGGTTCCGCGCGTATGCATCCCTATACGGTCCAACTGGACAGGCCCCGAACTTCCCACTTTGTTCGTTCTTTACCCCTAGAGTTTCTAGGTTGTGGAACCTGCTGCCCGCGGAGGTCTTTCCTTCCCCCAAATCTTCAAGTATTTAAGTCCCGTGTCAACAAACTCCCTCTTGCCTCGCTTAAGACACCCACGGTACGTTAATTAATAAAAACGTTAATTAATAAAAAAAAAATTTAATATTATTTTTTTCTACGGAAATGTCTCCTGAGTTGAGGTATGGCAGTATTGTTTTTAAAGAAAAATATAAAACAATTTAAAAACAGGTAGAAGCTGCAATGCGTCTTTAAAATCATAATTTTTCCAATATTTGACGTAAAAAATTTATTAAACCACCTACTATGATATATTATTTTAATCAGAAAAACAAAGCAATTTAATTACCTAATCATTTATAGGGTGTCCCTAATAAAAAAAAAACATGTTTGGGTCATAAATATGTCAAAAATGACAGTTCAAAAATTTTTTTGCCTACGCCACTGGATTCTACGGAAAAGGGTGTCTTTATAATGTGCAATTAGTTTTCTCGTATCTGTAATAACAACAAAGCTACAGGGCCTTTTCAAAAAGTGAAAAATCGAGAATCACCCTGTATTCTGAAACGCTTCGCGATAGCAATGATCTGTTTTTACCATAAATGTTTTCTCCAAAAAAGAGCTCAAAAATGGGGTATCAGATTTTTAATATCTCTTATGGTTTCCAAGTTACCCATAAGGGACAACCAAAATGGGACACCCTGTACAAGAGCCCCAAAAACTACAAAAATGTGAAAATGGACTTACACAAAACTTACTATATTTTTAATAATTCAGCAAAATAGTAAATATAAGTGATTTTTAGAATTAAATAGGGATCCCATATTTAAAATTTTACATAAAATAAACCAACTTTTTAGGGTTATATTCTTTAAAATGATTTTACGTAATTGAATCGTTTATTTCAGAAAGCCCATATCGACCAAAATTTTAGAAATTGACTTTGGGTAAAATTGAATTGTATAGGGGTAAACACATCGTTTAGTGCAGAAATCCCCTATCTATGCACATTAAAAAGGTCTGTCGGGCGGCTTCAAAACTGTTTTTTATCACAAAAAAATTGTTTTTGTTGAAACTGTGTAGTTTTTATTAGTTTACTCAAAATGTAATATTCTGGAGATAGGGGTTTCTGAAATAAACGATTCAATTTACCTGGTTATAAACAACACAATAATTATTGTAAAAGTTTGTCAAATATATTTAAATACAAAAATGTAAAACCAGGTAAGTTGCGCAAAAAGGTGTAAAACATGATTTAAACTATATACCAAAAAAAATTTTGTTTTGTTTGATTCATATAAAATTTTGGATATCTGATCCTCATTTAATTCTAGGAACCTTTTTATTTAACTTTTGCTAAATTATTATAATTTTTTTAATGTCTGTACATATACAAAGTTGAACTCGGTATTTTTATAATTAAACACGTACTATTGACCCTGAACATTTATTTTATGATCTAAAACTGTTATTGTTTTTGGAAAAAAACCTTGTAGGTCGAAAATTATTTGTTTTAATTTTGGACATGTTTCTTTTCAATACCGAATTAATTAAATAAATATTCTAAATAATAAAACCTACATACCTCCCTATACAGGGTAAGTATTTAAAATATATACAGGGTGGCCCACCATATTCGACACGGTCTGTAGCTGGATAACCATGGGGTTTTTAAAAAAGTAAATACTGAAACATATACAGGTCGGATAAGGCCACAGTATAAAATTATTTTACTCTATACAGGATGTCTCAAAAAAGTGTGACGTATCAAAGTTATATTTTTTTAAATGGAACACCCTATATTTTATGACGGTTTTAGATTCTACATAAAAAATAATTTAAGTTTGTTAATAGTACCAAGTGTCTAATTTTATTCGTTTTTGTGATATTTGATTTTTTTCAAAATGCAGGGTGCAAATAAATTAATTTTATTTTAACAATATAAATTCCTTAAACTTTAAAATTTGTCACAAGATTAGAAAAAGTCTGCCATATCATACGTAGGTCAAATCAAGATCAAATATTGTACAGGCTGATCAAAAAATAATTTCAATTTTTCAGAAAATCAAATAGCCATATCTCTCTTATTTTAAATGGAACACCCTGTATTTCTTTACGTCACATGATGACAAACAAAATACTCTTTCAAATGGTGTATAGGTTGCCTATACCTATCTTTTATACTGTTTAAGTAAATTCCGTTTTAACATATTTTTATTCCAAATAACTATTTAAATGTAAGTAGGCTGTGATATAGCTATGCCTATTTACTAAGCCGTTATTGCAAAATATAAATTTGTTGGAAAAAAGCACAAAATTAAAAGATTTTGTATTATTTGCCACTATTTTTAAAATTCACAGAAAAAAATTCATTAGTTGCTTATAATGCTACATTTCAATAATACTTATTTCAGCTGAATGTGGTAATGATAAAACTTGTGTTTTTAAATAATCCTAATAACGCCTCTGGTCAGTTATGACGACATTCTGTGACCTATAACTCATTTCTTCCAGTATCCATAATCACTGTGTCAAATTTTTTAAAGCAACAATTAATGTTATCAGATGATTTCTCCTGGAATATTTTTCAGGATTAACTCTAGACTAAAGTAAACCATTTTTTCACATCCTACCAGTATTATATCATCTTGTTGTTGTAGAAGAAGGGTTTTTATTTAAAATCATTGAAATTTCTTTTAAACTGACTAAAACACTAGTAATCAATAAATTGTCGTTGTTATTTTCATAAGAAAATATTAATGGCTGCTATGTCACAGCCAACTTTAATTTAAATAAACATTTGGATTAAAAATTTGTAAAAACCGATATTACTAAAAAGCACAAAAGATAGGTATAGGCAACCTATACACCATTTGAAAGAGTATTTTATTTGTCATCATGTGACGTAAAAAATACAGGGTGTTCCATTTAAAATAAAAGAGATATGGCTATTTGATTTTCTGAAAAATATGAAATTATTTTTTGATCACCCTGTACAATATTTGATCTTTGATTTGACCTGCACGTATGATATGGCAGACGTTTTCCAATCTTGTTACACATTTTAAAGTTTAAAGTGTTAAAAGTGTTAAAGTAAAATCAATTTAATTTTACCTCTGCATTTTTCAAAAAAATTAAATATCACAAAAACGAATAAAATTAGACACTTAGTACTATTAACAAACTTGAGTTATTTTTTAAAGTAGAATCTAAAACCGTCATAAAATATGGGGTGTTCCATTTAAAAAAATATAACTTTGATACGTCACACTTTTTTAAGACACCCTGTATAGACTAAAATAATTTTATATTGTGGTCTTATCCGACCTGTATATGTTCCAGTATTTACTTTTTTAAAAACCCCATGGTTATCCAGCTACAGACCGTGTCGAATATGGTGGGCCACCCTGTATATATTTTTTAAAATTTAAACGGTAAAAAAATAATTTTACTCCAATGGAACGGAAATCTACATATTTCCAATACATTTTCCCACCTAAAAATACAAGTACTAAACAACATAATCCATTATCAAAGCTGAGCTTAATAACATCGAACAACAGAAAACTACTACAATGTAACTGTCGCAAAGTCCAAAAATTTTATTCAAAGTTTCTTCATTAAAATACGTCAAAAAAGCCATATATCAATGGTGTTTTTGTTGTATCGTACAATGGAAAACTCTTTTAAAGGAAAACTTTTTGATTTATGAATTTCGACGGGCCAAAAGTTCTTATAAATATAAATATTATCGCCTAGACCGACGTATTTTTAAGAGCTGGCAGGTTTTAGACGTGAACATTGTGATGTGTTTCGAAAATTATTTGGTCTAGATAAGCTTAAAGTTTTAAAGTTTATGTTGTGATAGGATTTTCTACTTAGGAATATTGTGATATATTAATGTTGTAAAATTTTTCTTAACACAGACATTTTTCTTTGTAAGATAATGGTTATACAGGGTCCGGCACTGAAACTTTCTTTTTCAATGATACATGGTGGCGCGACTGGAGCTAGTTTAGTTAGTGCGCTTAACAGAGAGCGTTGGTGAGGAGATTTGTTTGTTAATTGTCGTCAGTCGTAAAAATGCTTTGGGCACGAGAGCAACGCACGCTCGCCGTTGAGACCTACTTTTCACAAGGCCGGTCGATCATCGCCGTGCAGCGTGCGTTTCGTTTACAGTACAATATAACCCCTAGAGGTGCTGTTCCGGCCCAGGGATCCATTTTATCATGGGTGGAGGCTTTTAGAGCAGATGGAAATGTGTCCCGCAAGAGACCAGGAGCAACACGGACAGTTAGATCACCCGCAAATATCGAGGCAGTCCGACAGTCGGTTTTGAGATCTCCTAGACGATCTGCTTCGAAACGCCTTAGGCAATGTATGGCTCCAGCAAGATGGGGCCACAGCCCACACATCACGACTTTTAATGCCTATTTTGAGAGAAAATTTTCCGGGCGACTTATCTCCAATCGAGGTGACGTTCCATGGCCCGCACGATCGCCAGATCTAGCTGCATGTGATTATTCTATGGGGCTACCTCAAATCAAAAGTGTATATCAACCGTCCTGCAACCCTGGAAGAATTAAAAAACAATATGCGCTACGAGATAGCCAACGTACCGAATGATATGCTGGAAAGGGTCCACGCACACTTCAGAAATCGGTTACAGCAATGTATCGACAGTAATGGTAGACACTTGTCAAATATTCTATTTAAAACAACTCGATTTCAAACTTCCCATGTTATTGTCTAATGCTAATAAAAAAATAAATAAAAATGTGCAATATATGTTTTTATTTTTTACCTATGAAAAAGAAAGTTTCAATGCCGGAACCTGTAGTTATAAAATAGTTATAAAAATATAGTAGAAAAAGACTTATCTGGCCAGAAAATGGGTTGTTAGATAAACAAGGTGGTAGACTAATGTACAGAGTGTCGCAAATTCAAGGATGAGCGGTGCAATTTAGAAATTTGGTTGAATTAGGGCAAAATTGCACAATTAGAAGCTCTTTAGTGTATCATTTTAAAGACTAAAAACATTCAAAAACTTATTGGGATATCTGGGAACAAAAAAATTGTACTTACAAAAAAAAGATCCTTGGTTTTCTCAAATTATCAGCAACTATGTTTTTTAATTAAAAATGATATGTTTAGGCTACCTTATATTTATTTAGGATTTTTAATGAAAATTTAATAATTTATAGTACCCACATTTTAAATAGTTTTTGTCACAAATAATGTTTTTGCGCATGACTTTTGCAATGTTCTTAACAATAAGGTTATTTTTTTATTATTATTAAATATTGTAAAGCTTTATAAAATACCATTTCAAAAATTTAGATAACTTTCGAAGATACTTGTTCGTAGTAACTTTTCCTGCACTATGTACAAGCTGTTGAAAAATTATTTTTTTGTTATAATACAGTTTGATTTTTTTATAGTCCGAGAGGAAGCCACGTTGGGAAAACAAGAATTTTAGGTTGGTACAGAAAGTATTTTTTATACAGGGTTGCGTCAAAAAGTTACGATGCCAACTTGATGTTTTTCTTATGGAACACTCTGTATATTTTGTTACTAATTAATAATCCTTGTTACTTCAATAACACATATAACACATAGTATTTTAATCTCTTATAGTTTCTTAAATATTTAAATTTTAGTATTAGTTTTTGAGCGCACCAAGTATAAACACCTCCTTTTACATTAATATTTTAAATTAATAATTAGATGTATTATTTGAGATATTTTTTATAATTTGTACTAACCCTAATACCCTATCAAAAGTATAAACACAGTAAAAAAAATGTGTTTTTTTAAAAGACCCAAATTCTTTTAAATTATCTTCTAACTTTTTAAATTTGGTTATTTGGGGATGTTGCCATTAGGTTATCAGGTATATTATCATTGTTTTTTTAAACCCCTAGTCTGTAGCATATTTTTAAAAGAGGTTATATTCTTTTGTATTTGTAGCGTTCTTGTTAACATATTTCGAATTTAGTTTGTTTAAATTTTAAAATAAATTTATATTTTATTGAAATAAGTCCTAAAAAGGCTTAATGTTATTAAATTATATTGAAAAAAACAGAAACATTTAAGTGATGAGCTTATACATATGTAGGTATTAATGTTTGTTTATTGTGTTTAAACTTTTAAAGGTATATTTTTTTACTGTATTTATACTTTTAAAAGTATAATATGCTTAGTTTTAATCATAAAAAAACTTTATTACTACATTTATTTATTAATTTAAAATATTATTGTAAAAGAAGGTGTTTATAGGGAGTACGCCCAAAAACAAATATTTATAAATAATAATGATACTATGTTATATATATTTATTATTGTAGTGACAAGGACTATTAATTAGTAAAAATATATACAGGGTGTTCCATAAGAAAAACATAAAATTAGAATCGTAACTTTTAACCCAACCCTGTATAAAAATCAAATATTTTCTGTAGTTTTTTGCCATTTCTTATTTTAAAGAATATATAGGGTAGAATCAAAAACGACATTTTTTTAATTTCCCTCCGTATCTTTTAGATAAATAATTTTATTAAAATTTCGACTACGCTATTTTAAATTTTAACCAAAATCAAGTCCATATCACCTACATCGGTTTTTAAAAATCTTTAGTAATAACTGCCTATAAAAACGCCCAATTTTGCCTACCCTGTACTTTTCCAGCCCTGGCTGGGAATATTTCTTTTCTTTTTCTTTCAATATTTACTGATAATTTTTGTCAAAGTCAATGGACACACATGACAATGTGATACCATAGTTACGCATTATACCGAGATCAAATAATTAAAATAGTTATATTTAATAAACTAAAAACTAATATTTTAGAGCATCTTAAACGAAAATAATAGCTATTTACGTTACTAGACCGGAAAATGGTATTTTACGGTTCGACGAAAAACATTTACAGGGCGAGCCGTAGGCGAGTCCTGTAGTTTTGAGGAGACCCGTAAAAATTATTTCCGGTCGAGTATCGTACATAATTTTTTTAATTGACCGGAAAAAAAACTGTGTAAATTTTTAGTGTTATATTTAAACGACAATAAGGACGCTGCTTCAATTATTTCATCTGGATTTTCCATGTCTGACTCCATTTTGGCAAAATGATGCTTTCTTTACTTTACAATATCTTGAACTGTCAAATAGTAACAATTGAACTCTGACAATTGTTGTCATGGCTAACAGGATTTTTTGATATCAGGGACCGGAAAGTAAATGAGAGACCGGAAAGTAAACTAGGGACCGGAAAGTAAATTAGTCCTGTAAAATAGCATTTTCCGCTTAAAAAATTGAGTGGAAAATTCAATTTTCCGGTCAATTAAAAAAAAATATTTTATGAAAAAAAAATGTTTAATTCGTAGGAAAAGCATATTTCCAGACTCTTGATGGTTGCTGGACTTGGCTAACGCCTCATTCAGCAAACTCCACCATCGTCCAAAAATATATCGCTTTTCCTAAATGTTACAAAAATACTAATATTTATTTCGTATATTAAAAAATTTAAAAAATATATATAAATTTACGACTTGACACCCGGTAAATTAAATACTTACTTTTTAACCCCCTTAAACAGTCTTAAAATTCCATCTTCGTCTTTCCCAAACTAATTACTTTCGGAAGAAACAATAAATCATCGCGACCGCATGTTAAAATTAAATTTTTAACAGGACTTTATCCCGGATTTTATCCGTGAATCAGGACAACAATTCCGCCGGGAAGAGATTGTCGTATCCGGTTACACTTATATGTTAATAAGCTTCCCTGCGAAATCGGATCATTATCAATGTCGACAGCTTGAGACGACGGGGATCGTGATCCAGGGACAAATCCCAGAGGCGGAGGTGATTATTTTTGTTATTAAGGGTTTTTTTATATTTGTAAAATATGATGTCATATCGATTTTTTAGTTGTCTTCGTTAGATTTATTTTTATACAGATGTTTACTAAAATTCTCTCAGTTGTTTGTAAAGTAATGGAAAAATTAATTAATTCACAAATTCTTAAGTACTTAGAAAAACACAAAATTTTGCATGACAGGCAGTATGGATTTCGCCACAAAGATCTACAGCAGATCTTCTTTCCTTCGTATCACACTGCTGGAATAGGTCTCTTGAGTTTCTAGGCGAGTCCCAGATCGTTGCTCTTGATATATCCAAAGCTTTTGACCAGGTCTGGCATTCCGCACTTCTTAATAAACTTCCCTCATATGGTCTTTCAACTAAACTCTGTACTTGGCTCTCTAGTTATCTATCTGATCGACATATCAAGTAAATTCTGGAGTCCCTCCGGCCTCAGTTCTAGCACCAACATTGTTTCTTCTTCAAATCAACGACCTTCTCTCGTCCACAACTAATTCCATTCATAGTTTCGCCGACGATAGTACCCTTCAATCCAGTTTTCAGGTTCCTAAACCCATCACTAAACCTGACTTGGAAAACAAACGCAGAGCGATGCAGATATCTCTTTCGCAGGATCTTAATTTAATATTGGATTGGGGCGCCAAAAATCTCGTCCATTTTAATGCATCCAAAACACAATCATGTTCCTTGTCGCGAAAAGAGTCATCAAATACTCATCCTCTACTTATGAGCGGCCAAGTTTTACAGAGCAAAGACACCTTCAATCTTGTGGGAGTCACATTTGAAAGTAACCTTAACTGGCATAAACACATTGTATCTATAGCCACGGCAGCTTCAAAAAGCTTGGATTTCTCTTTCGAGCCAAACACTTTATATGAGTCCCAAATCCGACCTCCCTTGGAATATTGTTCTCATATCTGAGGCATGGCGTCCCCCACAACCCTAAGCATTCTTGATTCTATTCAAAGAAGATCTTTTCGTCTCATTAATGATCCTGCACTTACAGAAAAGCTTCCCTCTCTTGCCCATCCTCGGGCTGTGGGGGATTTATCGCTTTTTATAGGTACTTTAATGGCTTCTGCTCTGAAGAATTGTCCAGTATAGTTCCTTCACTCACAGTTCCCAACAGAGAAACTCGTGGTTCCGCGCGTATGCATTCCTATACGGTCCAACTGGACAGGCCCCAAACTTCTCACTTTGTTCGTTCTTTTATCCCCAGAGTTTCTAGATTAGGTCTTTCCTTCCCCCAAATCTTCAAGTATTTAAGTCCCGTGTCAACAAACTCCCTCTTACCTCGCTTAAGACACCCGCGGTACGTTAGTATTTAGGCTTTTAGCCTTCGTGGTTTGTCCAAAGATAAAAAAAATAATGATATACTGAAAAACCCATTAATTCTTTATGACGAAATAATAGGAGTTAACTAAAGTTACTTATGTTTAAAAGTTGCTAATAAGGATGGTAAGGTTATCAAAGTGATAACAATATTAGGAATTTATTGCGATATTTTTAATGCGTTTTGAATATTGTGATAAAACTGGGTATCGTTTTTTTTTTTTTTTGACGTGGAAAAATTTAAATCCAAGGACACGTTTAATGTGTTAACTAGTGGAAGCCACATACATTGCATTGAATTTCTTTAAAACTGCCTATTTTTTTGTGCTTGCCTGTATGTTCTATCTAAGTAATACAGTTAACATTCATGCGTTAAGATGTACTTTATAGGAAATGCTCTGAGCAACCGTTATTAAAATATTGAGGGCGGCAACATGAAAAACCATAAACATACAAGGTAAACTTGTTTTTACAACGTTTGTAAATTTATGTTGGACATTTTTTTGTTAGATTTTAAAGTTATTAAAACAGTTTTTATAAAAAAATTCACCCCTCATTAAATTGTACAACCACTCTAACTCCATTTTAAATAAAACATGCTTTGCCATCTTTAGCCTTATAAAATAAGGGTAAAGATAGCATCAAAATCACATTTTTATTAATTGTAAAACTACCTAATTCCAGTTTTTATAAAAAAAAAACTGTGATTTTGATGCCATCTTTAGAGGCTGCCAGACATGAACTGATCCCTTGGACGCGCCTTATAAAAATGGAAAACTTTTCACTGAAAATGACTGATGATCTGACTTTTACATTATTTTTGTAAAATTAATGGACCGATTAAAAAAATAAAATAGTAAATGAAAACATAAACTATTAAAAACCGGTTTTATATAAAAACATTTACATTTACTATTTCATTTAATCAGTTAATGAATTTTACAAAAATAATGTTAATGTCAGATCATCAGTCATTTTCAGTAAAAGTTTTCCACTTTTATAAGGTGCGTCCAAGGGATCAGTGCATGTCTGGCAGCACATTAAGAACTTACTTTATGGTTAGATTATTATAAAATATTTTCGACTGAAAGCTCTTGAACAGCGTTCTCGGCCAAAAACTGGTTATTTTAGTTTTTTTTTAATGGATATTTAATATTTTAATTGTAAAATGATGAATTGAATGTTATGAAAAAATACCAAGCACCTTAAAAATTTTGGTGGTTCTGCAGCACTTCAGCTCTTATACACCAGCCGCCCCTGGTACTAATCATATTTAAAACCTCAAATTACGCCCTTAAAATATTTGTAATTAATTTTTAAACATCTATACTATTGTTGTAAATATCTACGGCACTGCAAATCAACATTAAACCCTTAAGCCCAAACTCAAGACACCCCCTTTGCGATGACAAGCTGACGCGTCTTTCCACCCTGAAATGAAAGATGTTTGACGCGAACGACACTAACAACTTGGTCAAAAATGTCATCATATTGAAACCCCGATCAATTTATTACCGGATCCCCATTTATAAATGGAATTTTGATAGATGCCGAGGAATTATTCTATTTACAGCGATGATGTTTATTAATAGGCAAAGTTTGCCGTGGTTTTGGAATGATTTGACGAAAAGTTTGCTTGTTTGTTAGGCATCTTCTGTTTGATGAATATGTTTGACGAATAATGAACGCTTATTCGCTAAATTGAGATTTTAAAGCTGAGTTTGTATGTATTAAAGGTGTTTTTATAAAGAACTCGTTAGAAGCTTTAAAATAATGGGCGCATTCAGAAGTACTTAGCCGCTTAACCGCTGGGTAAGCAGAGTGTCAAAACTGTCAAAATAGCCATTCTATTTGTTTAATTTGACAGTTTTAACACTTTGCTTATCCAGCGGCTAAGTCCTCCTAAATGAATGTGTCACAAGACCCTCCTTTCATTTTTTTTTTAAGTAGCACCCACCTCTCAGTTTGAAATTAATATCTGTCATTTCTTGTCTAAAATTTGGTTCAGGTTGTCCTCAAATTTTTATGAGAAGCAGCATTTAGCAGTGCTTGCCTTATCGACACTCTGGGTTCGTATCCCGCACTGGGTAACATTTCTTTTTCTATTTTATATTCCCTTATCTATTAGAAAATTATGTTTAGCATATTTAACTGAACAAAATTGGGCTGCTACCTAACCAACTAAGCTATTTCACCGCTGATCATTGGATTAAGCAATTAACATGTAAAGGTAACAATTATAAATAAATTAACTATTAATTAATTAATTATTATTAATTGTAGTAGACTTATGCTGGCAGATGTTGTTCACTTGCATTCACCACATTAAAATCTGCCCAGAAAATATTATTTTATTTAAGTAACAGATGAGGGTATATTTTCTTAATGCCGGATCTTAGACTAAGGGTAGTTTAATGGTTTACTTAGATGGTACGTACATACAGAGTAGCACAAAAAAGTAGGGACGTTCTAGAGAAATTTAAATAATGTAACTTGCCCACTCTAAAAATTAATATCAAATCTAAATAGCCCATGTCAAAAAACCCCTATATACACAGTGGCACTAAAAATATTCAAAATATATTAAAAATTTTGGAAAAAATGAAAATATTTTTTTCACTTTGACACTCTGTATCTTCCTTATTATCAACTTTGTATACAGGGTGTAACTAAACAAGTGTAAAACATTTAAGTAGGCGATTCCTCATTGAAAAATAAAAAAAGTTCTTATAAACATGGGTCCGAAAATGAATACTTTCCAAGATACAGGTTGTTAAACTTTTTAAATAAAATAGGTTTTTTGTAATTATCTTGAATACCCCGTAACCGATTTTCTTGAAATTTTTCAGTGATATTTCTAGTAATAAGAGCCAAAGTTAGGCATAATTAAATTAAAATTATTAAGTCCAGTGGCGTCTCACGGGACATCTTATCAAAAATAATTGTAAAAAAATGTATGCCACGAGTTTCTGAAGACGATAGAATTCACAGACGAATGTAGTTTTTCTCGGGACAAGATTATTAATTTTCATAATTACCACATGGGCTGATGAAAACCCTTGCGCTATTGTCGAAACTAACCATCAAGAACAGTTTTCTCTTAACGTGTGGCTCGGAGTTATTGGGGATTATTTAATTGGGCCTCATTTTCTACCTCCTCGATTAAATGGTGAGGCATACGTTCAATTTTTAAAAGAAGGGCATCCAGTACTGCTGGAGGAAGTTCCTCTGGGCGTCAGAAGGGATGTGTTTTTATGCATGATGGGGCTCCTGCCTATTTTAGTCAAGTAGCACGTCAGCATTTAACTGAAACATATGCAAATCAGTGGATAGGTTGAGGAGGACCACAGAACTGGCCCGCTCGATCCCCGGATCTCAATGCTCTCGATTTCTCTATTTGGGGCCATTTACAGCATTTGGTTTATCGTACTCCTGTTCGCGATGTAGAGGACTTAAGAAACCGCATCATTAATGCGTGCAGGGTAATCAGAGAGACTCCAGAACTATTTGAGCGAATACGTGGCTCAATGCGCCGACGTCTAGACGCATGCGTAATGTCTGAAGGTAGACATATTGAATATTTACTATGATTTCTACATGTTGTGTGTTTTGTTATTAATAAATTAGTTTTGTTTATTACCCTTTAATCGTTTAAGGCAGGTACTAACTACAAAATAACAATAAATCCAGTTCGCATTTATGACGATGTATCTCTGTAGTTGTTCGTAAAATAATAAAAGTCAGTGGCGTACATTTTTTACAATTATTTTCGATAAGATGTCCCGTGAGACGCCACTGGACTTAATAATTTTAATTTAATTATGCCTGACTTTGACCCTTATTACTAGAAATATCACTGAAAAATTTCAAGAAAATCGGTTACAGGGTATTCAAGATAATTACAAAAACCTATTTTATTTAAAAAGTTTAACACCCTGTATCTTGGAAATTATGCATTTTCGGACCCATGTTTATAGGAACTTTTTTCATATTTTTCAATGAGGAATCACCTCTTTAAATGTTTTACACTTATTTACTTACACCCTGTATAGGTATGTTTGGTTAAATCCTTATAATATGGCATAAGGATTTGGTAGTTTTTGTGTATACCATTAATTAGCGGAATCTTTTCAATACTTTACCAATTTATTTTAATAAAAAAATAATGTGGATATCTTTTTACGAGTAACCATTTTCTCTTAATCTAAGACAAAATTAGCCTTCAAGAAAACTCTTAAAAGTCTTTAATTGCGAAAGTCTTCCAGTTTGTTACATTTACAAATTGACACGTTTCTCAGTGGCCGAGATGGGATAACATTTGGCCGGCAAAGTTGCTAACTATCTTTCGACCCATTACCGCGAAACACTGATAAAAGAAACACCATTACTTTTTTCTCCAAGTTTCGACTTTTCGATGGAAAAAATAAAGTTTGAGGATACAGACGTTTGGTTTCAAGACGTAGAGAGTATGCATTGTCTTTTTTAGGTTGGTAAGTAAAAACTGTTTTTATTGGAAAATATATATGTTTAAAAATAGATTTGTACTTTTAAATTTTATTTTTATATTTAACTTTATTATATACCGCCATATATGGATGCAGCGCTTTTACCCAGCCTATCAATATCAGATTTTTTGGGTGTCGCACTGGTCAAACGCGTCACTTTTTTGTCGGACATATTTACCACAGTGTTTTAAATTCAATTTTTAAATATTTTGCCAAAAATGGTAAGGGTTACTGTCATGGAATCATAGGAAGCAAACACATGTTTCGGGTATTGGACTAGGCGAGTTACGTAGGCTACGCTAATTCTAACATGCACCCGGCCAACTCCGTAGGTAATCGGAGTTCGTCGGTATAGTTGTCGTTAAACAAAAAGTCAATTGGCAGGCAACCCACAATACTTACGTGTTTTCTTGACGATTGGTAAAGGTTTAATAAAAATAAAACAAACCAATTTAGTTATACACTACGTAATAAGTATATTAATATACGCACCTAACTAACATACGGTATTAATAAAGGACAAAAAATAAACAAGCGTAAAAGATATGGAAATGTTATAACAATTTTTGTTTATATTTACAAAATATGTTTAAAAAGGAAAAAAATCGATGATTGAAAATATTCTATTTCTGTGTTCGAATAAACATATTTTATTTAATATTTATTTTTTGTATAGAGAGCATATAAAGAGCATACCAAAGTTTTCTTTTTCAATATTTAAAACACCGTATTTCAAAAACTGAGACATTTAGGATATATGTTTATATGAAGCTTTTTTTTTCTTATTTTCTGTTGTAGAATCGCTCCGTAAAGTTTGTCGGTTGAGTTACTGGACACCCTGTATGTATGTAGGTAATTTAATTGAAATTGATGAAAACTTTGATGTCTATTGGTGCCTAAACGGTGAGGTTTATCGACTTTAATAAAGAGTACCTTATTTTTAAGTTTTAGATTGTCCATAAAATGGCGCCCCAGCTTTGCGATATCTGTCAAAATAAAAAGTTATGATGTAAATAAATTTTTAGTTTTAGGTAAAGAGCCCTCTGGCGGTATTAAAAAAGTACTTTTATCTTCAAACTTTAGAATCTGCAAAGTTTGATTTGTGTGCCAAATGTCAACTAGATTGGTTAAAAAATAAATGCAATATGGCGAAAAAACAAAAATAAAAATTGAACTTTTAACCCCTGTAACTTGGTAACCAAGGAAATTTTGACATTTTGTCAAAGGACTTACTAACACTATTTTTCATCGCAGAATGACTTAAAATTTCCTAACGCATTTTTCGAACACCCTGTATATACAAATTATATTATTTATATGGACATTTAAAGCACCTTATAATGGCCGTGGGTAATAGATAATTAACCTGAATAAAGGCCGTTGGTAATGAGCCATAGTACCTGCTTAAAATCGCATTAATTAGGGAAAAAAGTTCTTCCAGTTAGGTATACTTTAGTTTTCCATTGTCCACTGCATTACAACCTATATAAAATCTTTAAAAAATTGCAAATACCATTAAATAAAACAAAACATTTTAAGTTTAAACTTTTCCCAAGCCAAAATTGATTGGAAAGTTGAAGAAAAAGTTCGGTATCACCTTTTTCCGATTCGGCCAATAGGAAAAAGCAAAACTATTCGGTGCAATGTACGTCTAGCTGCGAAATAAGTTGAAGCAGCTTTTAATAAAAAGTTTTTATCACAGTATCCTCGTGAGATCTTCGACATATGGCCCGGCCAAATCTACTCTCTCTCTGGCTAAACCTGAGCTTTTTAGGGAGTTTTTGCCCGGTGCCGGTGATATTGAATACTTTTGCGATCTGCATGTTTCTAGTATTACTTTTTGTGTATTCAGTGAGTTAGGTTTAACCACAAATAAAAAAGAAAGAAGGCATAATCAGAAACATTTAAAGTTTTGTTTTCATAATTTTTAAGTTTTAATAAGTCGAATTTTTTTTTTTTTTTTGTATTTGATAACTACTGGCCCTCGTGTAAGTAGGATTATAGTGTACTAAAGCTGTCAGTTTAACACTTTTAATAAGCTTTAAGCTGGATGTATAGATTGATATTTCTGTTTTGGTTTGCCATTTGACATTTTCGGTTAAAAGATGAAACAACAACTTTGCGTTTGTCAATTTATAGTTCCTGTTTACCGTTTTGATATACTATACTAAGTGACATAGAAATCCGAACACCCAGTTTAAATGGTTTTATTTTAATGAAATTTAGTGAATTTATTTATCTTACTGTAAATAACAATTGATAAAATTTTCAGCCTTATCAGTTCGACATTCCGGTTTTTATACTGTTTTTTTAATTCACTAACGATCCAAAAATGAATATTGCAGCCGCAGTAAAGATCCAAATTTTGCGGATTTTGATTGTTGACATTCTTTACGATTGGTTACGATGCCTAGAGTACGAAGACCTGTACGATTTCGTCAACTTAGTGAGTTTGATAGGGGCCGTATAGTGGGACTTCGGGAAGCTGGACTTTCTTTTCGGGAAATTGCAGTTAGAGTGCAAAGAAGTGTAGATACTGTGGTTAGGTGTTGTCAGGCATGGCTTCAAGAAGGCCGTACGAACAACAGACCGTGAAGATGGCCGCCTAAGATTATTGGCCTTAAGGCACCGTTTCTCCACTACCAGGTCTATTGCAAATGAATGGTTTGAAGAATACGGAAGACCTATTGGCATGCGAAGTGTTTACCGACGAATGATAAGTTTTCGCCTGTTTTCATACCGGCCACATTGGGTCCTCCCTTTAACTCGAGAACACCGACGTAATCGCCTTGAGTGGTGCAGACAACGGTCACTCTGGGATCAGGAATGGAACAGTATTGTCTTTAGTGACGAGTCTCGATTTTATTTAGGCATGCACGATGGTCGAGCCAGGGTTAGAAGGCGACGTGGTGAAAGGAGGAATCCACAGTTTTTTGTTGAAAGACATGTTCATCACACTGTTGGAGTTATGGTTTGGGGTGCTATAGCTTATGGCTCCAGGTCACCTTTAATCTTCATCAGAGGTAACCTGAACGCGTAGCGTTATATCCAAGAAGTTCTAGAACCCCATCTTTTACCCTATCTTGACACTCTGGCAAATCCAACTTTCCAACAAGATAATGCCCGACCACATGTTGCAAGAGTCACAATAGACTTCTTTCAACGTAATGATGTCACATGGTTACCATGGCCACCAAGATCTCCCGACTTATCCCCAATTGAGCACGTGTGGGATATGATGGGTAGGAGAGTGCTTAATTTGCAATGTCCTCCTCAGGCTCTAGAAGCACTTCGAGAGGAGTTGGTGGTTGCCTGGAATGAGATACCACAGGAGGACATTGACCACCTGATCAGAAGCATGCCTAGGCGCGTTGGAGAATGCGTAACACATCGGGGTGCATCCACACATTATTGAAGGTAAAAGGGCTTTAAACCATTTTGAAATTTTTATCATTTACTTATTATGCTTCATTAAGTACTTATACAAAATTTTATTAAAATAAAACCATTTAAACTGGGTGTTCGGATTTCTATGTCACTTAGTATATATTAGAATCCGAAACGTCAAACGGCGATCGGTAACGAAAACGTCAATCTATAAATTTAGCTTTAAATTCTATTTAATTTTATACTTAAAATCAGTGGAGTTCCTACAGGTATGGGGGCCCGGGCCAAAATTTAAGTGGGGCCTTTTATTATTTTTGACAACTAAAAAAAAGGCTTTATTAAAAGAAACCTGGGCGAAATTGTGAGTAGGGCTCCTATTAATTTTGACAACCAACAAAAGAAAAAAAACACGGGAAACGGGAAAAGGGGAAACCATTATTTTTTTGGAACGGTACGTACCTTTGAAACATCCGGAAACCCCTCTTTTCCCTTTTGAGAGCCCCTTCTTTTCAGGAGACCAGAGCGGTCCGCCGCTTTCCCGCCAAAACTACTATCATAAAGTAACGTACCTACGAATATAATTTACTCTATGCTACTATGCTTAAAATGAAGCTTTGCAATTTCATTAAAAAAAGGGTAAAATCATCGTTGAATTCAGGGGTGGCCCGGGGGTTATTCCTCCCTGAAGTAAAACAATTTTCAAAGAAATTTAATATCAATTGATAAATATATTTATAATCTTAAAAGTATACATAAGTAAAAGTATAAGACAAACTCGAAGTCTGGGTCTCAGTCAAATAACATATGTATATGTTATATGTTATTTGACTGAGACCCAGACTTCGAGTTTGTCTTATACTTTTTACTTATAATATTAAGAGGTCTCTTTGAGAAAAATGGACGACTTTTTCCAATTAAAGTATACAATTTATAACATAGGTTTACAAAAGCTTTAAGAAAAATATAAGGTAAGCGGTTGGTTTTAAAGACCATTTTTTTGCTCTGCAACTTTTTAAAGAATTATTTTTTTACTCTTTCCTGAAATATTAAACTTTTTCCCCGGACAAAAAATATTTCTGAATTTAACACTGGGTAAAATAAATAAAAAAATGGGTTTTAAGAGCTGGAAATCAAATATTGAGTGCCAATTTAGCTTTAAATCAAAAAATGCGTACGAAAAGAAGGGGGAATATGGTGAATTTACGTTAGTTTTCTATAAATATTTTAAGAACAAAACGTGTTCGACTAATTTTTTTACAGATTCGTGATCAGCGCCCCAAAAATCCTGGATACCAAATTTCATTTAAATCGGCGATGCGTTCTGTTTGTAAATAATTACCCAAATCATTATATATAATAAAACTAAGTTGATAAAATGTGCGTGCCGATAAAACTTGAAAAGGAGTCCCCATACGATAAAGGGACTTATATAGTGTGATAGCCCTTTATCCCCCTCAAACAAGAAAGTTTCCGTTTTACCCTAAAGGGCGTATTTTTAAAGATATAAGGACTCTTCCAACCCTTCAACTTGGAAATTAAGTGTAGTGGCGCCATCTGTTGTCGGGTATTTGAACTTCATTCAGAACAACGGTTATTTGGGTCTCATATTCACTCCCGAGCAAAACCGGGAATCATAGCTAGTTTTAAATATGCCTCCAAGAATTCTTTGTAAAAACACCTTTAATACATACAAACTTCTGACGAATTCTTTATAACCCCAGAATATAAAGTTAATTTTCTTTGCTACTATAAAATGACGGTACTCTGAAAATAACATAAATACCTCATTTAGAAGTTACATACACTTTTTTTTAAAGAATTTATTTATTGATAATATTGGTGATAATATACAGGGTAGGACAAAAAGTATGAATTTTTTTAATGACGCACCCTGTATACTATATCACTATTAAAAATATATTTAAAAGCCCTTTAAGAAAATACCACATTAGGTATATCTAACTTTATTTGTTTTAGAGATATGGCCATCCAAATCAGGTATTTAGGTAATTTTCAAAGTAACACCATTTTGTAGTAGGTTAAGGTATTTACTTTATATGCTGGGGTTATAAAGTCCTTATCAGGAGCTTTAAAATAATGCGCAAAATGACCCACTTTTTTATTATTATTTTTTTAAATGGCGCCCAACTCTCAGTTTGACATTTATATCTGTCATTTGTTTTAAATTTGGTGTATGTTGTCTTATTAAAGTCCTTGAATTACATGAAAAAAAAAACCAAAGGATTTAAAAGTTAGAAGGAGGTCCTGACTTTAGACAAGCACTGTATTTTGTACTTTGTCCGTCTTTTGCTTGGGCTACCACTTATTTTTTTGACCATGAAGAAGTATTTTGGTTGTCCCAGAATTCGAAACCAGTCACGTTGGCGCACGCCCAACGACCCAGCGCTTTAACAAACCAGGCCATCACCCATTTAAGTGGAATAATAGAATGATATTCATTGAATATTGGTTAACGAAAAAAACCAAAATCTTTTAATATAGTTTTTGTAACTGTAACCCTCTATAAAAGACCTTCATATTATTATTTTAAAATTAAACTCCACCCTTGGTAATATGCAACAGGGTAAGAAAGGAACACGTCTAGTTAGGGTTTTTGCAACACTTGTTTTCATAATATCAAATAAGATGAAATTTCACCCGAGTGGTAACTGCTTATTTCAATATTACTTGTTGGGTTTGTTTACAAATACAGTTCTATTTGTTATAAAAAATTTGTTATGTTAATATTTTAAAATAATTTTTATTTTATTGTTTGGGGTTTGTACTTATACAACTCGTAGAGTATAAGACATATCAATGCTCTTGATATACCCAAAGCCTTGAACCAGGTCTGGCACTTCTTAATAAACTTCCCTCCTATGGTCTTTCAACTAAACTCTGTACTTGGCTCTCTAGTTATCTATCTGATCGTCGTATATCCGTTATTGTGGACGGCCATTCTTTAAGCTTTCACCAAGTAAATGCTGGAGTCCCTCAGGGCTCAGTTCTGGCACCAACATTTTTTCTTCTTCACATCAACGACCTTCTCTCGTCCACAACTAATTCCATTCATAGTTTCGCCAACGATAGTACCCTTCACTCCAGTTTTCAAGTTCCTAAACCCATCACGAAACCTGACTTGGAAAACAAACGCAGAGCAATGCAGATATCTTTTTCGCAGGATCTTAATTTAATATTGGATTGGGACGCCAAAAATCTCGTCCATTTTAATGCATCAAAAACATGTTCCTTGTCGCGAAAAGAGTCATCAAATACTCATCCTCTACTTATGAGCGGTCAAGTTTTACAGAGCAAAGACAACTTCAATCTTGTGGGTGTCACATTTGAAAGTAACCTTAACTGGCATAAACACATTGTATCTATAGCCACGGCAGCTTCAAAAAAGCTTGGATTTCTCTTTCGAGCCAAAAAGTATTTCTTCCCTTCTAATTTATACACTTTATATGTGTCCCAAATCCAACCTCCCTTGGAATATTGTTCTCATATCTGGGGCATGGCGTCCCCCACAACCCTAAGCATTCTTGATTCTATTCAAAGAAGAGCTATTCGTCTCATTAATGATCCTTCACTTACAGAAAGGCTTCCCTCTCTTGCCCATCGTCGGGCTGTGGGGGATTTATCGCTTTTTATAGGTATTTCCAGTGGCTTCTGCTCTGAAGAATTGTCCAGTATAGTTCCTCCACTCATGGTTCCCAACAGAGAAACTCGTGGTTCTGCGCGTATGCATCCCTATACGGTCCAACTGGACAGGCCCCGAACTTCCCACTTTGTTCGTTCTTTTATCCCTAGAGTTTCTAGATTGTGGAACCTGCTGCCCGCGGAGGTCTTTCCTTTCCCCCAAATCTTCAAGTATTTAAGTCCCGTGTCAACAAACTCCCTCTTACCTCGCTTAAGACACCCACGGTATGTTAGTATTTAGGCTTTTAGCCTTCGTGGTTTGTCCAAAGATAAAAAAAGAAGACTTGGTATGGGTAAATGTCATGAGAAGACAAGAGTTTTCGCATATTTTCACTTTTCAGTTACTCTTGGAGTAAATGCCTTCAATTTTAAATTTTTAAATGGAACACCCTGTACATTTTATCATTTTGGAATTCCCGCGACAATTTAAAATCAGAATGTGATAGCTTAAAAAGTTTTTAAGCCTAATTGATTTTTTTACAGCTATTTTTAATATTGCATTTAGGTGGCCATGATTGGGTGGAAATTAATCTAGTAATCCTAGGTGACGTTAGAAAAATACAATCGCAAAGTTTTAGTGAGTAATATTAAAGATAGGAATAAAACAAGTTGGCCATTGACATTTTTGCTCCTAACTATTATTTTTTAAATGGCAGCCCTTTTTAGACAATCATTTTTTAACAAAAAAATTTTTGACAAACTAACGATTGGGCACTTTTGATTATTAAGCTCCATGAACGGTTTTTAAACTAACAAAGGCCGTAGCTCTCTGAGCGACCATTATAAAATGAAAATTTCTTTATCAATATGTTTCTTTTACCTGCCTTTAACATATGTATACTGACTTAATGAGCACTTTTGATTATTAAGCTCCATGAACGGTTTTTTAACTAACAAAGGCCGTAGCTCTCTGAGCGACCATGATAAAATGAAAATTTCTTTATCAATATGTTTATTTTACCTGCCTTTTAACATGTGTATACTTACTTACTGAGCACTTTTGTTTATTAAGCTCCATGAACGATTTTTTAACTAACAAAGGCCGTAGCTCTTTGAGCGACCATGATAAATTGAAAATTTATTTATCAATATGTTTATTCTACTTGCCATTAACACGTGTATACTGACTTACTGAGCACTTTTGTTTATTAAGCTCCATGAACGGTTTTTTAAACTAATAAAGGCCGTAGCTCTCTGAGCGACCATGATAAAATGAAAATTTCTTTATCAATATGTTTATTTTACCTGCCTTTGACATATGTATACTGACCTACTGAGCACTTTTGTTTATTACGCTCCATGAACTTTTTTATTAAGCTTCATGAACGGTTTTTTAACCAACAAAGGCCGTAGCTCTCTGAGCGACCATGATAAAATGAAATTTTTTTATCAATATGTTTATTTTACTTGCCTTTAAGACGTGTATACTGACTTACTGGGCACTTTTGATTATTAGGCTCCATGAACGGTTTTTTAACTAACAAAGGCCGTAGCTCTCTGAGCGACCATGATAAATTGAAAATTTATTTATCAATATGTTTATTCTACTTGCCTTTAACATATGTATACTGACTTACTGAGCACTTTTGTTTATTAAGCTCCATGAACGATTTTTTTAACTAATAAAGGCCGTAGCTCTCTGAGCGACCATGATAGAACAAAAAAATTGCGTCAGAATATATATTTTACTTGCCTTTAACACGTGTATACTGACTTACTGGGCACTTCTATTTATTAAGCTCTAGGAACGATTTTTTTAACTTTTCAAGGCCGTAGCTCCCTGAGCGACCATGATAAAATGAAAAATTTTTCTTTAATATTTTTCTTTTACTTGCCTTTAACACGTCTATACTGACCTACTGAGCACTTTTGATTAGTAAGCTCCATGAACGGTTTTTAAACTAACAAAGGCCGTAGATCTCTGAGCGACCATGATAAATTAAAAATTTCTTTATCAATATGTTTATTTTACCTGCCTTTAACATATGTATACTGACTTACTGAGCACTTTTGTTTATTAAGCTCCAGGAACGATTTTTAAAATTTTCTACGGCCGTAGCTCCTTGAGCGACCATGATAGAATAAAAAAAGTTCGTCAATCTGTTTATTTTACTTGCCTTTAACACGTGTATTTTGAATTATTAAGCACTTTTTTTAGTAAGCTAAACGAACGATTTTATAAAAGAACTACGGCCGTAGCGCTCTGAGCGACCATGATAAGAAAAAAATTTCTTCATCAATATGTCTATTTAACTTGCCTTTAACACGTGTATATTAAATTATCAAGCACTTTTGTTTGTTAAGCTCCCTGATCGATTTTATAAAATTAACTTTGGCCCAAACTCTGTAACAGCGCCCTCTGCCATTGTTTCTGTCTGTTTATTTTTAGGATATTTTTATGTAATCATATAAAATTTTAATGTGTTATAAAAATATTCACAGTAAACTTTGTTCTTTAAACAATATTTAAAATTTCGCAATATTTCTCTCAGTGTACAAAATTCGTTCTTGTGAACGTTCGAAACTTCAGCCACATTAATTCAATGTAAATTTAACAAAAATACACAATATATAAAATAAATGTGCAAATAAAAAATAGGTATAAAATTTTAAATAATAACATTGCATAAAAGGAGTATAAAAGTAGATAATTAAACCCTGTATAATTATTTTTTTTATATGCATTGTGCTTAATTAGAAATAGAGTAAAATACCTTTAACTTCTGATTTTTTTTCTATAACTTTACTTTCTTTCTTCAGTTTTATTTTTTTTGTTTGTTCACAATTTTTATGCTTTTTAAATTTGGTGTATTAGTACAGCAAATGAATTGACCCTGAGGGTGGTTGCCCCCTCCCCCTTAGGCGGTGGAAATTTTTTATTACATTTTAACCACAAAAATAAATCAAAAACTGATTTTTAGGGGCGCATTCAGATTCGACAAAATTGGGGTAAACTTTACCCCAACCTTGACCTTGGCAAACGAATTTGTTTCTTATGTTTAGCTTTGATAAGGTGCGCATGTCGGGCCTTTCCCGAGGCGTCGATTCTGGTTAGTTCTGGTTAGTAATAATAGAATTATAATAAATAGGCTTTTAATAAAAAAAACTGCAAAAATCAAAGTTGTAGGTTTTAAAAAGACAAACAAAATTCTTTCATTATAATTTTTTTATGACCAATACGAACTGAGATACGGAGTGTAAATTGCTATTTTTTTCTCATCAAATCCAAAATTTGATGGATTAAACGTCAAATAACGTGAAAATGCTGCCATTTTTGAAGGAAAATTTATCAAACCTTTTTTAAAGTACATAATCAGACTTAAAAAGAAGTCTCTAGCATGAAAATTAGGTGAGGTATGATAAAAATATGGTCAGTACCTAATTTTTGCTACCAAAATCAATAAAAATAATCCCCTAACTACCCCAAAAATTAAATCTGACCTTTATTCTTTTAGACATGTAAAGGGTGATTTATTTAGAGGTACTTTTTCTAGTAGGTATTGAGCGGGTCCAAATTTCAAACTGTTATGGTATTTATGTTAAGTACTGTTTAACAATTTATCCTGTAAAGACTTAGCCCCCGGCACAACGTCTAAAACTTGTTCAACTGTGTTATAAAAATCATCGTTCTCCAAGA
Organism: Listronotus bonariensis; assembly: GCA_014170235.1. Lineage (NCBI taxonomy): Eukaryota > Metazoa > Arthropoda > Insecta > Coleoptera > Curculionidae > Listronotus > Listronotus bonariensis. Next base: position 222,603 of record JACEGR010000380.1, on the reverse strand, counting down.
AATGTTTTGTGCGCTTCGGGCAACTTATGGTCCAGACTATTGGCTGTACCCTCCCAAAAATGTTGACTCCAATTTTTATTATTGGATAATTCTTGACCAAATGAGCCACATTCAGCATGTAGTGCAGAAAATAAAGCGGCAGTAGCTGCGAGTGTACGTGATGATTCTAACGAATTGATCTGGTGATCGGAAATTGGAACCTAAGAACAGACCACATTAGCCGCAGTTAAGGCCAACATTTGAAAACCAAAATAGTAATACGTACAAAAATTCAAACCAATTTAAAATGCATAATTTTAAAAATATTATGTTAATTATTATGCTCCGCAGTGGGCTATTTGAATTTTTTGAAGAACAATTGATTGTTTTTTCTTTAAGTATCTCCTTTATTCTTAACTATAGATAGTTTTTTTTTAAGTTTTTATAGGATTTTTTTAAGAGCTACGAGGCTCTTTAAACAAAAAAAAAAAAAAAAAAAAAAAAAAATCGTTTTTCACTTTAAGTTTAAATTTTCCTGAAATTAGGCATTTAAAATTGGTCAAACTTTTTAGACGTATTATTAGTGCATGAATAAAAAGAAAAGCAAAAGGGTGAAGGTTAATTTTAATTAGGGGATATTTAGGGGTTGTCTCAAAGGATTTTTTCATAGAAAAAAATTTGATACTAACCTAATTTTTATCATAACTCACTCAATTTTCATGCTAGAAACTTCTTTTATATATGAAAAAAAAATGCCAATTATGTACTTTAAAAAATATTCTATGAGTTTTTCTCGAAGTATGCAGTATTTTTCCATTGTCTTACTTTAAATCTATTAAATTTAAGTAAAAATGATAACTATTAACACGCCATATTTTGTTTCGTAGTGGTCGTAGATAGATTAAGATAAAATAACTTTGTTTGTCTTTTAAATTCTAAAATTTTGCTTTTTACAGTTTTTGTGATTATTAATATTAAATTATGCATTTATAATTTTCAAGTAATTCGCGAAAACCCCATTAAAAACGTCAATTTTTTCTTCAAAATTATTACTTTCAATCGCGAATAACTTAAAAAGTATGTTTTATGTTCCCTATATATTTTTCATAAAACATACTTTTCAAGTTATTCGCGATTGAAAGTAATAATTTTTGAAGAAAAAATTTACGTTTTTAATGGGGTTTTCGCGAATAACTCGAAAATTATGCATTTAATCACAAAAACTGTAAAAAGCAAAATTTTAGGATTTAAAAAGACAAACAAAATTATTTTATTTTAATCTTTTTGCTTAAAATCACTTTTTAATCGATTCCTGTTGCTAAAATGTAAGACAAAATTTCCACCCCTAGGGGGTGGCAAGCATCTCCAGGGTTTTGGCGCCCTTCAGTTTGATATAGATTTTGATCCTTGGGTTATTCCTACCTTCTGTTAAAAGTTCAAGTCAATCCATGCAGAATCAAAAAAATGCCAGGTGAAATGGTTTATTTCCTGTACTAGTATTATACTATGTAGATATTATATAAAATAGAAATAAGCTTTACTGTAAATTTATTTGCACAAATATATATAATTGCTATTATAACTTGCAAAAGTGAATTAAGTTATGGTAATTAGCAGGTGATATAAAATATAGAGACTTTACGTTATAGAAATCAGAGTTGATTTTACTAGAAAGGGTTGCCTGGTGGTTTGAGGTCGGGGACGCGAGGAAGGGCATGTAACAGGGAAAACTTGGCAAGACTGGATAAAGACACTATATTTCGACAGCTGATATAAATCCAGTGGAGTCTATTATTTATGCATTTTATTTTGCATCATTGTTTTGGTTTTGAAAGTGATATAATCACATAATCTAATCTCTTAACATTTTTTTAACTTAAATTTTGAATTACTTAAAAGAATTATTTATCGTAAAAACGTTAAGAGACCTTTTTTTAGAGTATATTTTCCTTTTTATATATTTATTCTTTCCTTAGTTACAAAATTCCAAAATAAAAAAGGTAAATCTAAAATATAAATAAATGTTTAAAGCTTTATTATTTCAAAATGTTTTTTTGGCGAAAATTTTCAAGACTTATTTTGTAGGCAATTTAATTTCCTAAAAGTATACTTGCAGATACATTTTTTTGCCTCGATGGTTAGGCAGCTTTGACGCAAAATTAAAAGTACCAATAAAAATCTAAATTAAAGGGGATATATCTCTAAATATTAATATTAAGGGCTCAAAAAAACAAAAAAATAGATTGTTATTTAACCAAATCTCCTTTAATTTTAATGATAAAAATATTTTTTAAAAACTATTTATTCTGAAGGGTTTGTAAATTAAATACCTTAAGATACCTTGGTTTTTAAATAAGGTGAGTTTATAAAGGGTTTGAAAAACGAGTGTTCGTAATTTAAGGTTATAAACAGGTTTATCTTACCAAATATTTACTTTACAGAAAATCCACACACCAGAAAATTTTAATCATTAATTTAATTTAATAATCTGTAATTTTTTTGTTTTCAGTATTTTAAAAGAAAGGGTGAAAACTACAAATTAGCAAAAATCGGTTTTCACTTAAAGCTCTATTTTTTCTGAAATTAGGAATTTTAGATTGATCAAACTTCTTGGACGTATTAACAATTCATGTATAAAGAGAACTGCAGACGTGTAAAGGTCAATTTTAATTTAGGAGGTAGTTAGCGGGTTGTTGTTATTTTTATCATTACTTACTCAATTTTTATGCTAAAAACTTTTTTATTTGTTCTAAAGACAGGTCTAATTATGTTCTTAAAAAAGATTTTATGAGTTTTTCTCGAAAAATGCAGAATTTTCCCGTTATTTATTTTCACTTTATTGTCTATAACGATCCAAAAGGATGTGACAACATCAAACCATAAAATGAAAAAATTAATACATACTTAAAAATGTACAAAATTATTGTTTTAAAAATCTTACGTTTATACAAAATAAAACAAACTGACTCTGATTCTATCAAATTTTGCATTTGACGAAAAAAGCTAATCATTAACACGCCGTATCTCGATTGGTATTGGCTGTAAAAAACTATAAAAAGAATTTTCTTTATCTTTTTAGAAGCTACAACTTTACTCTTCACAGGTTTCTGGCTTAAATGCGGAATTTTTAAGTTATTTGTGAAAAACCCATTAAAAAGCTTATTTTTTCCTCAAAAAATTGTTACTTTAAATCTCGAATAATTTGAAAAATATTAGTTTTAGGAAAAAAAAGTATAAAACATTCTTTGCCTAGAATTATTCTTTTAATTGATTTTTACCCCCGAGATGGGGTGTCAGCCACCCCACGGGTTTTGGCGCCCTTCGGTTTGATATAGATTTTAATCCTTGGGTTATTCCCTACCTTCTATTAAAATTTCAAGTCAATCCATGCAGGACCAAAGAATTGTAAGGTGAAATGCTTTATTTACTGTACTATACATTTTATAATCCCGTCAGTTATCAAACGTCCATTATTTACTCAGTTTGATAATAACTGTATATTTGCCAAAATACTAAAATATCTGTGTATTTGCCAAAATACTAATGTGTTAATTGTTAAAATACATTTTTAACTAAAAAATATGGGTGGCTTGTTTTTTAATCTTAAAAATTATTTATCCTTTTTATTTATTAAATTTTGTAAATATTATTCAGTTATCATTTTATTTGACTTAGAATTAAAATTGCATTAACAAATGAGGTAATGTACTAAATATAGTATTAAGCAAAGTCATAAAAGATTATGTATATTTTTTAAAACAAATTTAAAAAACTTAGATTTCGTTTAAAATTTCAAAAGAAAAGATAATGTGTTTGCCACATACATCTTGTCAGGGCTTATTTCTTGACACCATTCGCATCTGTGCGTATGCGCAACTTTGCGACGGGTATATTTGCGAATGTTTCTAAATAATGGCATTCTTGAGCCACCTTCGCAATTTCATTCGAACTATTTAAACGTATACGTAAAGTCGATCTGACAACATCACATTTTTTGACTTCAGGTGTTAAAATATAACTTATTAAGTGTCTCTATCCTTCTTACTCGGAATTACCCTTTTAGTATCTTAACTCTTTTAGTATTCTGCCGAAATATAAAGTAAAAGATTCCCTTTTATATAAATATTTTTTAAGGACTGTTTTTTGGTTAAAAAGTCGTGCCATCGTGCCGAATAAAATTGGGACAACAAAATGCCGTTTATTATATCAGTGTTTCTCCTCTCTTCTCTCTTGTCAGCTCTCATGAAGGGTACATAAATATTTAGGTACATTATACTTAAGATTTTATTAAATTAGCGCTCGTTTAGAAATTTGAATGGATTTAAACTAATATATTGGTTGTATCTATGATGTTCCTTTTCTGCACTCTTCAGAACTTTAATATTTGCATCTTTATGCAGATCATCCATTTATTTTATCTAATATTAATGACAATTCGATAAAAAAAACTATTAAAATCAACAGATAAACATACACCAATAGGTTATGATTTTAACTTACGAATAATTTTTACTGGTTGCGAGCGGTAAGCACCACTCGCTGTTTATTGCGAATACTCCCAAATTGTGCGAGTGGTCAAGAATACCAAAAGTAGGTTTTTATTCGATTTGTCAAAAGATGCGAGCAATTTTGACAGTTACGAATCGTCAAGAATAGCGCCGCAGCACTGTCATAATGTTTTTAAAAAATAAGTCTAGCTCATATTTCCTCGGAAACCAATTTACCAGGAATAATTTCAGGATATGGTTGGTCTACAAGACGAGGGCTCACTGAAGGTCACAATACAAGATTCAGTGCAGGAACCCAGTTATATTACTTTAACACCCACAAAGCCGATTGACGAAATTTTTAAAGAAATTGCAGAGAAATATGCATACCTTCCTGAAGAAATTGAGATTACCTTTAGAGCAGATGCTGAGAACATTGTAAGTATTTTTTTTGGTTTCTGTAAAAAGGGCAATAAGCAAAAACATTTGCTTTATATTTAAAATACAAATTTGAAGTAAATGCTTTTGCTTATACTTATAAGCAATATCATTTACTTCAAATTTTATAAGTATAAGCATGTGCTTCTTTTTATTCATATGGCCCAATATCTCTCATGGGCTTCAATACAGCACGTTTCCAGATAAATTGGTTTAAAGTTTTCATTACTGAGATAAATGCATAAGAAATGCTTTAGTTTCCTTGAATGAAGAATACCTTTAAGTTGATATTTCTTCTGCCAGTTTTCATGCTGAAAAAATGTGTATTTTCTTATATACACCAGTTCTTAGTTCAAAACTCATGTTTTTTAGTTGTGCTACTCACTGATCTTGATGAATTGCCATGCCAATGGTATTACCTATGCCCTATGCGAAACAAAGTTACATTTCATGGGCGAAAAAACAGGTTTGTGCGCAAGCAAATCGAGGGTGAACGCGCCTGGCGCCAAACAGGCATTATCGGAAAAAATTTACGACGCTTTCTCTGGGTTTCTCTTTCCGAGTAAGTCGTAAAAATCCGAAAATGCTTCTAGCCACTGCGGATCTAAATGTAGGTTATCTATGGTGCTACTATTGCAGCCCATGAGTTGACATTTTTCTGCCAGGTTTGCTGCTAAAAAAAAAATGTGTATTTTTTATTTACACTTGTTTTTAGTACAAAACTCACATGTTTTTTGAGTTGAATGTTAGGAAAGAGCAAATATTAACAGATAATTATAAACAAATATTTGTTTTATAAATAAATGTGTATTTATTTTAAACAATCAAATATCGAGATATGTTTATTAAAACTAAAACACAGATTTTGTTGAAAATTAGTATTTGGAGTAGAACTTGTGCTATACAGGGTTATTTTTAAGTTGATAATTTTCTTTTAACACTGCATAAAATGCAAGAAAATATGAAAAATTTTCAAATAAAATTATGTCCGAAAATGCTTTCTTTCCATAATACAGGGTGTTAAAGTTTTAAGAAAAAATGCATTTTTATTATATCTTTTCTGCCACTCCAGATCTTTCCACAAAATTTGGTACGCTTCTTTTGACCATTACAGTACATTTTTTCTGTAAAAGTTTAAAAATAATTACCAGTGGCGTTCGAACAATATTTGTATTGAATTTTTTGAAGTAAAAGAGTATGCCACTGGTTTTTATTTGAATTAATATTATTTTAAAATACTTATTTACTTTGGGGTTAGTTTGGTCTCTTTGATCTTGATTATTTTTCGTACAACGAACGGGTTTCATTTAAAAAAATTAAAGCTATTTTGATGCATAGCAAAATTGCTAAAATATGATATGGTGTTTTATTTCTAAGTTAGGTTTTTGACTGTGTAATAGCTTTCTTAGAGCAAAAACTTGTTAATGACATTAAAATTGTAGTATTATAAGTATTTGACCTTACTTTAATACACATAAGACAAAAACGAATTTTAAATACAAAACACCATATCAGATTTGAGTAATTTTGCCAGGGATCCAGGGTGCTTTTATTTTTTAAACGAAATCCGTTTGTCGTAAGAAAAATATCAAGAGACCAAATACACCCCAAAGTGAATAAGTATTTCAAAAATAATATTGATTCAATAAAAAGCGGTGGCGTACTATTTTTTTTCAAACAAATTTAATACCTTTCTGTTTTATTTTTAACTTTTGTACTTAGTAATAGGAATAGGAATTCATTCTTGTTATAAATTTGTTAAGTGCAATAAATAAATAAATAAATAAATACTAATCTTGTTTGAACGCCACAGATGATTTTTTTTTGAACACTTTTTCAGCAAAATGTGTAATGTAATGGTCAAAAGAAGTGTACCAAATTTTGTGGAAATATTTGGAGTAGAAGGAAAGTTATTATAAAAGACATATTTTTTAAAACTTTAACACCCTGTATCTCGGAAAGAAAACATGTTCGTACATAATTTTACTTGAAAAATGTTCTGATTTTCTTACATTTTATATACCATTATTTTGTAAGATAATTTTACCACATAATATATTTTTAGAGCTGACACTATTTTGGGACCGCCTTAAAATAGAAAATGTAACTATATTTTTCCCCAAAATTTATCAGTAGGTTAGAATATGTTCCAATTTTTTTGGCAATAAATTCTTAACATTTTTTTTATAAGGTCAACATTTACAACTTATTGTTTTAACATTTATGCTGATAAATTAATAAAAAAAAACTAACAGTGTTTAGATTTATTACCAGGTATAAACTTATACAAAGCTTACCTTAATGGTTTATTTAAATTTAGACTTTAATTTGTTTACTTTATTGTACCTGGTATTTCCAATACTTTTTTCGCAATTTAAAACTATATTGGAATAATTTATTAATTGCCTAACAATTTTTATGGTTAATGATTTTATCTATTTAACAAATAAGGGTACCAATTGGAACAATTAATAATGTATTTTTTAAAATGTATTTGTAGTCCCTGGGCCAGTAATAAAATAAACTTTATGATAAGAACACTTTTTAATCCCTTTTACGGGGGTCCTTTTACAAGTTTCCTACGAATATTTATACCGCTATATATAAAAGCGGTGCTTTAACCCAGCCAGTCAATGTCAAATGTTTCGGGTGTCGGGCTGGGCGAACATGTCACTTTTTTGTCGGATAAGTTTACCACAATGTTTTCAATACAATTTTTTAAAATTTTGCCATAAATGATAAGGGTTACAGTCATGAAACCATAAGAATCAAACACGTTTCGGGTATCGGACTAGGCGGGTTACGTGATTGTAACCCTTACAATTTTTGGCACAAAATTTCATGTAAAACATTATGGTAAACTTGTCCGACAAAAAAGTGACGCGTTCGCCCAGTCCGACACCCGAAACATTTAACATTGACAGACTGGGTTAAAGCTCTGCTTCCATATATGGCGGTATGAATATTTGTGGTAGACTCGTCAACAGGGACCCCCTAAAAAAACACGACCTTTAACCGTACATATCTGGACTTCGGAGCGCCGTCGCGGACCAATTCTTTTTATGGTAATTTACCGACTAGCTGTGGATCGGGGCGAACCTTCATCTGCAACACATATCTGGTCCGCGACGGCGTTCGCTCCGACACACACGTCCAGGTATGTACGGTTGCAGGTCGTGGTTTATATCTGGACTCATCTTTATAATTTTTTATTTATGAAAAACATGCATTAATGAAGGCACGACAAAGAACAATTTAGTAATACAACTTATTAACAAAAATTAATGTTATCAGAAATCAGAATAATATTGCTTTACAAGCTGAAACTTCAACAACTTTTATAGTGCCGATAAAAATAAGGTTAGTTATACAAATTATATAGAGATCAAGAGTAGAAGAGCTATGCCACTACGAGCACAATAAGGGTAGTTTTTCCCATGTATTTCTTATGGGAGAAATTTAAGGTTCGATCTGCAGTTTTATCGCCATCCCAACCCCTAACGCAAAATTAGAATTTTTAATGCCCTAAGTCACCACGTGCTAGATAGGGGTAGCACCTGACGTCATCAACCTATAAATTAAAAAGTCTCGCCGGCGCCGGGAGTCGAACCCGCAACACCTATGAGAATCCAACGCCATATACCACTAGGCTATTGGAGGATCTGATAATTAAATGATAAACGGGGATCCAATGAATCTTTATCTAGTTTTTAACGTATATTTCGGTTTCTAGTAGACCGATTTTAGTTGTTCTTTTTGCTGATAATTTAATTTTTATAAATCTACAAATATTAATACTAAAATTTTTAATAATTATGTTATTTGAGTGTAAATAGGGCCTTAACAGTTTTTAACGTATATCTTGGCTTCTGGTGGTTTGATTTTAGTCATTCTTTTTTAAACAATTATTTTTAATAAATATATTAACACTAATTTTTTAAATAAATATGTTATTTGAGAGTAAATAGGGCCTTAACAGTTTTTAACGTATATTTCGGTTTCTAGTAGACCGATTTTAGTTGTTCTTTTTGCTAATAATTTAATTTTTATAAATCTACAAATATTAATACTAAAATTTTTAATAATTATGTTATTTGAGTGTAAATAGGGCCTTAACAGTTTTAACGTATATCTTGGCTTCTAGTGGTTTGATTTTAGTCATTCTTTTTTTAAACAATTATTTTTAATAAATATATTAACACTAATTTATAATTTATAAAATATGACATGTGCGCTATCACTGTATTAAAGCGATCTAGTTCCCTGAATGCGCCCATTACGTCTTAAAAAATATATGTTTCTATAAGACATGGGTGGTCAACCGGTCGATCGCAACTATTAGTCCAGGCGATTGTAGCAAGTCAAAAAATATAAATAAGTAGAAAAGTAGAATAGGTATCGTCAGTGAAAAGTTGATCTTGGGTCTAAACAAGTTTTAGGATAGATGTAGGATATGACATGTAGGGGAGGTCTGGGAAGCCCCTCTCACTTAAGCAAATTTGATTATTGTGAAGTATCAGTAACATAAAAGTTCTATTAAAAAGGGCGTTGATTACTCAAATCTATTGTTTATATAAAGGTATATTCAATTTTGGGATAAGTTAACGTTTTCGGTAAAAAAACTTTATTTTTTTAAGACCCAACCAATGGGTAGTGATGCCCGATAGGTTGGATAAAGCCGCCCATCTATGGTGGACAAGGCCGCTTACCAATTAAGATATTTGTTACTATAAAATATAATATTTTTAAATTACTTAAACCATACAATTTTTCATCTAATATTGATTATATGTTCTAGACATTTAGATTCTTCTGTATACTAAAATTATGGGCATAAGACTAAAAGGTAAAACCAACATAAAAGAAAATGGTTTTACCACATTTTCTATAAAAATAAACAAGATAAACTGAATTAAGTTTATTACTAACAAAATTTTAAATATCTACACAGCTTAATCGCAAATAAATAATTTGGTGCCTTCTTGGCCACGGCAATTTTCTCTGACCGGTCCTGCTCGATAACCTCTTTTTTTTTTTTTTGAAATTGAGTTCAAAAACCTTACAAAACATAATATTTTATTAATGTATAATAAATTGTTAGGGATCCCTGGACCATCGTACTAACAAGCCAATTTTTCTTGAGTAGCTTTACTTCGACGAGACGCCAAACTTTTTCCTTACAACAATTTTCGTTGGTGGTAGCTTACAGGGGTAGCAGGAATTAAATGTGTTGGTTTGACAGATATCAATTAATTTATTACAAACAACGATTTTCTCTGTTAATGTTTAAGATAATTATCTTAATAAACCTAAAAATATTTGTCCTACAAAATGTGAGGTTTCATCACAGAGTCCCCTACCACCAACATGTATGGTTATAGATGTTGTGAAAAATAACTATTAACCAGCTATTTTTTTGTTGTTGTTTAATAATATTTATATAATTTAACACCCACATTCTCCTTCAAATTACGAGGTACGTCATCCTGGTTTTTTGATATTTATCAATTCAACATATTTAATCTCTGCTACCCCTGTATCCTACCACCAACGAAAAATGTTGTAAGGAAAAAATTTGGTCGTCTCGTCAAAATTAAGCTACTTACAAAAAATAGCTTGTTAGTAATGACTTGGAAAAATGAACCAGGGATCTCTTAACTAAAAATACAATTAATAACCCACATTTTGATATATTAATATTGCAAATTAATATTTATGGATCTTACTTACGTTTGAGTTTTCACAGGAAAAAAATTATATTAGCATGCATCTAAAACGTTTTTTTGACGAATGAAGTATTAACTCGGTTTCGCGGAGCGCAAATCAGCTAGGTTAGCATATTAGCAGTAATGTTTGTATTAAGTGATACATTTCGGTCCGATTAGAGGCTGCGTTTAGAAAATAGGAGGTGGACGGGGTTACCCGCTGGGCGGGGCTTCCCAGACCTCCTCTATACTATCCCTATTTTTATTATGAAAGAAAACATTTTAGTATAAGTAGAAGTATTAAATTCTCGAAATATTTAGAAAAGTCAATTATAACTAAAGCGTTCTATTTTTATCACCACACGTGTTTGTATTGTTAGTTTTAAAATCGTATAAAACGTGTCAATGAGATATTTTTGAACATGTCGTTGTTGTAGTTGTTTAGGTTTTCTATTGTTTGGCAAATATTTACAAGTCAAATTCGAATGGAAATTATCACCATTATAATGTCTTAGATACAGAACCTTTCTGGCCTAGATACATAATATGTGATTTGAATCAGTTAAATGCATTATATTTGGGTACAATCCAAATAAACAAAATTTGTACATTACGACAATCAAAATTTAAAAAAGTCCATCCATTTTTCTAAATGGGTATACACTATACTGGGTTAGTCAAAAGTGCCGCAACTTTTAAATATATTTAAAACCGCCAATGCTACATTTACCAAATATGGTATCTAAGGTGTTTTGTGGAAATTTGGAATTAAAAAGTGATACCGGCACTGTTGCCAGATTTTCCAGTTTTGTGCTACACGTATTTATTTCAGTTTTTTTAATGGAATGCCCCATTTGTTTTTATTGCATTTAATTAGGCAAATTAAATCGGCCGAGCCGAGATATGATACGCTACACTTACAGCAAAAAGTAATTTAGCGCCTAAATATGTATCTGTTAAACCTCTAAAGCTGTGTTTAAAAAATTTAGTATTCCGATGTTTTTAGGCATGCCTTATTAATCAGTAATATCAGCATTGTTCCCAAATTTTAATAAAATTGTGGTGTTGTCATATCTCTCTTGTATTTCCTACGATGTTAAAAGAATTTTAGGTTAAATTTGGTACTAGGATAATTTTTTATTTTTATTACCAAATTTAACCTAAAGTTATTTTAACATCGTAGGAAATACATAATCACAAACTAATGTTTGTATTTCTTAAATTTCTAAAACACAAGCGATTGTTTTTACAACATATTCTATTGGGAATTCAAATTAAGGAGCACAGTGTTGCAATTCGGTCAAACAGCTGATAAGAAACTGACTTCGCACGTTTTGCTTCATTGCTGAATTTTTAACGAAATCCATGATGGCAACCACTTAAACGCTTAACACTAGTTGTAGACTAACTATTTTCTTATTTTTTATTACATTCATTCCATATATCATAAAAATTCTTTAAAAATAGAATATTAACTGCAACAACAGAAAACAAAACTTGATTTTTAAATGTCATTATGTTCTAAATTTGAAACTGCAACGTTGCCAAGTTACTTAATTTTGGTTTTTAATGAGTTTCTGTTTGCATGGCAACTACGATATATTGCGAGGTACGCCATTCAGTATGAAAAAGATTATTTACCTACATAATAAATGTTGTTTTTTAAAAAAATGAAGTAAAGTGTCTTAGTGTTTTACATCGTTGGATTCGCTTTAAAATACTGCATTTAGAAATTATATAAAAGTGATATGGTCCTATTTTGGTTTTTGAGCTAGGGTAATAAAAGTAAAAAAGTGAAGTTTAGAGCCCTCTAGTAAAAAAGTTTAAAAAGATAAAATCGATTTCGTATTTTCTGGAAGAAAGTAAAGTATGAGGAGTGATTTTAGAATGATCATGGCACTCTAGGTGTAAAATAAAGATTTGATTTAAAAATAAAATTTGACTAAAATTTGTTTTAAAAATATTGTATTCCGACTAAAAATGATATGGAGAATCCGAAAAACAAAAAATATACATGGTGTCCCATTTATAAATCAAAAGTTCCAGTCATTTCCGGTGAAACCGGAAGTCGCACAGAGCCTAACATATACACCTTAAAATGACTTTTTGTTAGTCTAACAACCCTACCAAATTTTCTCAGTATCGATAAAAATTTAAAAAATGGCAGCCGGAAAGTGATCTCAGGGGCACCCGGTATGTGTATTCGAAATGTGCTAAAACAAAAAAACGTTTTATTTTTTTCAAAATCGCAAGTGGATAATAACCCCTTAGATATGCGGTCATATGACAGTCATCGCCCCCTCTTAGGCGCTTTCGAAAGTAAATACCTTGTTGACCTGCCCCAAAATTATCCTTTTCTTAAGCCATCTTTCTTTTTAGACGACATTAAATACCCTAAAAGACAAATCCCTCTACGAGGCTGGTTTGTGGCCAGTGGCGGGGGTCAACGAGTGCGAGCTGGTAGTCACGCCGCCTAAAAACAAGAACTTGGCCCTCTATGTCTCCGATGTACCGGAAGACGACTTGCATTTAGGCGCGTCAGCTAGTCCCACCACAGTGGAGGCGGGTAGTAGGTCATCTGAAGACTATCCAGTTTATTATCCAGTTCAGTTTGACTATGATTCTAGTAATTACAATCAAGATCAGAGCCAAAATAGGAGGAGGATGGCTACGCAGTTAAATCCCGTTATAGGTAAGAGAATGATTAGTAATTGGTTTTAAAAAGTGTAGTTTTAAGCACTTGATAAGTCATTATTTCTATACAGGGTTATTTTTAGGTTGATATTTCCTTTTAATACTGTATAAAATGCAAGATAATGATTAAACAAAAATTGAACCGACATCAAAAAAATTAGTAAAAGTCACTAAAAAGTTAAAAATAATAATAAAAAAGAAGTCGGGTAATAGCAAATTGCATAAAAGTATAAAATCTATTGTTTATTTAGTTATTAACATTAAGTAATTAAGCACATATGTTGTTACCAGACTTTTTTCTTTTTTTTTTATTGTTTTTATTTATTAAAATGGTTTCTTTCCGAGATACACGGTTTTAGAGTAACTAACTAACAAGATTTGCACTGATTTTTTTTTGAAAAAAAAAAATAGTACGCCAGGAAAAGATCCTTCGAATCAATTTTTTATTTCTTAAATACTCATTTATTTTGGAGTTAATTTGTTCTCTTGGTATTTTTTCGGTACGACGAACGGTTTTAGTTAAAAAAATAAAAGCCATATTAATGCATGGCATAATCAATACAGGGTGGCCATTTGAAAACGAAACAGAATTAATTTTGGGCACTTCAAGTCATTTTGGGGAAAAACGCTCAGACCCGTCCATTTTTGATTTTAGGGGAAACATTTTTTGTCACTTTTACTCCCTAAATTGCAACACTATAGCGGGGGTAAGACTTACCCCCAAAATCTTAAATGGAAAGGGGGTCGAGTTATACCTTATTTTAAAGGTCTCTTAACCCTGATCATAACTGCCAAGTTTGAAGTCTGCTATTATTTTCGGTGATACGACAGCTTGTCAAAATTTCTATTTAAGAACGAAACAGAGCTAATTTTGAGAACTACAAGCAATTTAAGAAAAAACGCTCGGACCCGTAAATTTTTGATTTTGGGTGGAAACATTTTTTGTCACTTTCACCCCCTGAATTGCAACCCTATAGCAGGGGTAAGACTTACCCCCAAAATTTTAAAGGAAAAGAGGGGTTGAGTGATACTTTATTTTAAAGGTCTCTTGACCCTTTTAAACTGCCAAGTTTGAAGTTTCTGCTATTATTTTCGGTGATACGACAGCTTGTCAAAATTTTCATTAAAAAACGAAATAGCGCTGATTTTGGACACTACACGTCATTTAAGGAAAAACGCTCTGACCCGTCAATTTTTGATTTTAGAGAAAACATTTTTAACTTTCACCCCTCAATTTTTATCCTAATTAGGGTAAAGGGACCTTTAAAATAAAGCATTACTCGACCCCTCTTTTCTCTTAAGATTTTGGGGGTAAGTCTTACCCCGCTATAGGGTTGCAATTCAGGGGGTGAAAGTGACAAAAAAATGTTTCACCTCAAAATCAAAAATTGACGGGTCCGAGCGTTTTTCCTTAAATTACTTGTAGTTCTCAAAATGAATATCTAATGATGACTTTTTAGGTTTTAGACCATGCAGAATTTTTTATAAAGAATAACTTTTTTGTAAAATTAATAATAAAAAGTTACCCCTATGTAGAGAACTTAGGCGAACACACTGTATACAGTGTGTCCCTAATAGGTGTTACAAGAGGGCAAATGCACCAAAAATTTTCGATTTTTTAAACGTCCGTTTGGGAAAACTGGTCGCATGGCCCAAAACTGATAAATAGCAACAAATTTTACTTCGATTGGTAATATACAGGGCGAGTAATAACTAAAAATATGAAAAATGACCAAGTGTAAAGTACCTTTATTTATTAAAATAGAACAAAATTGTGGGTATAAGTAAATGTTGTTACAAAATTAAAGCAAAAAATATAAGCAGCGAATTAAATAACTATATGTATTTAAAATAATTAAATTGCCTTTAAAAGTTTGCTTATTTTTGCCAATTTTTTAAATGTAATGCTTAATGTAAAAAATTGACAATTACATTTTTTTTTACTCTCATGCTTCCAACTTCAAATTTGAACATAAAATTTAATTCTCTAAAACATTTACTTATACAATTTTGTTCTATTTTTACAAATCCTGGACATGTTTTATATTTTTAGTTATAACTCGCCCCGTATCATACCAATTGAAGTAAAATTTGTTATTTATCTGTTTTGGACCATGCGACCAATTTTCCCAAAATTTCGTTTTAAAATTCAAAAATGTTTGGTCTATTTGTCTGCTTGTAACACCTATTCTTGGACACACTGTATTAGTACCAAAAATCTAAACTCAGATTTGGTGTTTAAAGCCCGATTACATGGAAACGGCTTATTTGACGGCAATTTACGAACAGAGATTTTTTGTAGGGAATTTAATTTTCTTTAAGAATGTGTGTTGGTAAAATTTTTCTAATCAACAATTTGCGAGTTTTGCATAAAAAAAAGATTGTTGTCAGAAAACTGTTAGTCACGAAGATAGACCTCTTAATATTAATTATAAGGGCTCAAACCTTCACAATATATTTTTTCGTTACCTTAAACAATATTTGTAATATATTTTCAAAGAAAAAATTGATTTTTTTGGCTCAGTCAAATGTATAATTTATGAATAACATTGTACAATTGATACACATTAGCTGTCAATGTTAACCTTAACCTTTGACAGCTTCTAACATGTCTAATGACTTTGAAGTTCTCTCACGAGAGTCTAAATTTGCGTGTTTCTCTTCCCATATGTTTGAAAATTTCTCAGTGCCACAATCTTTTAGATCATGGCTTCCATTGGATTGGTTTTTCGGGGCTTTTAGATTTTTTTATCAGAACTTTCTACCATCCACTAATGGAGCAATTTTAGGTAATAAACTATAAAATTTTAAAAATTGTTCTTGATAGTTTTTACTTTATGGGGTCATTTTCTAAAGCTCAGAAAGTATACAAGATTTGACAACTACGAGAATAGATGTTCATCAATTCAATTTCTTTTTCAATGTAATCAAGGTGCTAAACTTTATCGTTTTTAAAGTGGTAATGGTAGTTTTACCCAAAGTAAGCCACATTTCTGGGTAATAAAATGTTTTCAACATAGTGCAAAAATTTATAGGTTGATTTGGATTTGATTTTAGGATAATTGTTTACAAACCGGACGAAATTTGGTATACGTGGGTTTCTTTGGGCGCTGCTCACGAATCTGAAAGAATTTTTAGTCGGACACGTTTTGTTCTCGAGATTTATTAATTATCAATCTTGAATAGAAAACTAATCTAAATTTAAGATACATATTCCCCTTTTCTTTTTGCATGCAGTTCTTAAGTTTTTCCCCAAATTGGCACTTAATATTTGATTATTACCTTTTAAAAACCTATTTTTCTTTTTATTTTACCCACTTTTTTCAAGAAATTGTAAAATTTTACTTTCAATCGCAGTAGCCATGGCTACTGTGATATAGGTCAAATAAATAAAAAAATGGGTTTTTAGGAGGTGGAAATCAAATATTGAGTACTAGATCAGCTTTAAATCAAGAATTGTTTGCCAAAAGAAGGGGGGATAAGTGAAAATAAGGTAAACTTTCTTTTCAAGTTTGATTATGGATATCTCGAAAACGAAACGTGTCTGACTAAAAATGCTTTCAGATTCGTGATCAGCGCCCCAAAACCCCGTATGCCAAAAATCATCAAAATTCAAAATCGGCGTATACCAAATTTCATTAAAGTCGGCAATGCGTCAGGTTTGTAAACAATTAATGATTTTAGTAATTTTCCAATTTATAATACATTTTTTCGTCCAAACTACTGCGCCTAGCTTTTATAAACAGATTGGGTTAGGATTACTGGGTTAAGAAAAAAAAACGTAAATTAGGAATATGTAAGTAGAAAAGAAATAAAGCATTACAATGGGTCCATCTCATGAATATCGTACTTTTTATTTATTTAGTTTGGAGGGGTAAGTCGCAGCGTCATTACTTTGGATGATTCTGTTGCTTACCTAGACCCAAGGATTCCGTTAGCCGATCTGTATCTTTTTGCAACTTGGTAGATATGATAATATTTTTGATGTTTGATCTGATAGCAATTGTGTTTTTTTATTTGCAGTGGAATCACCAAATTATGTAGGTCTTGTCAATCAAGCAATGACATGTTATTTAAACAGCCTTCTCCAAGCTCTGTATATGACTCCGGAATTTCGCAACGCCCTGTACAATTGGGAGTTTGATGGGGCAAATGAAACGAGGTCGATACCCTATCAGTTGCAAAAGTTATTTTTAAACTTGCAGACTTCTTCAAAATCGGCCGTGGAAACTACAGATTTAACTACTAGTTTTGGATGGCAAGGTAATATCCAGAGTTTATTATATTTATTTATTGTTTAAATTATGTTTGTTTATTTATACATTCTTAGAAGATAACTGTCTAAAATATTTATTTTTGGTATACTGTCTAGTAAACCATCTATAATAATAAAACTATGCAAGGGCGTCGCCAGTGGGGGGCAAAGAGGGGCAGATGTCCCCCTCCCCTAGAGATTCTAAAAAGTTGCCCAATGTAAAGCAACCACCACAATTTTTTTTCTTGGCTAACTTGATCGATTATTCTCGTACGTAAAAACTCAAATGAAATTACCAATTCCATTCCATCAAATCTCAACAATTGCTGCGTTTAGTTTTTGTATCTTCCTCACAGAAATATCAATTGATTTGTTTTAGTAATATTATAAATAACTTCGGTTTTAAAATCGCAAAAATTCGGTTCCTAGTTACAATATCCGAAGCCGTGAAGTTAATCTATTTAGGTATAACTCATATGAAAGTAATTGAAATAGAAACAGTAAAAAATGTGCTGTACCGGTATCTTGCAGATTATTTTTTCCTGTCTTTTTTTTTAATAGCTAATAAAAACAAATGAAACATTTACATTATCACTTTTGCTTAGTTATATGATGGCGACTTTCGATTTGAGATCCAACGTTTTGTCCCTGGCTGACAGTTGTCAATTATATTTTTCAATGTGCTTTAATGAAGATATGTTCTGTATTGGTTCGGCGGATTCATTTAATTGATGGTAGCCAGAAAATAAATTAAAACTACAAAAATAAAAAGAAAGAAAAAATTAAAACAAGCAAATGGAGAACTAAAAAAGATAAAATGAAAAAAAAAAAAATTAAAAAGTAAAAATGACCTACTATTTAAAAAAAAAAACCTACTTGACATTCAATGTTAAGGGTTTTTTAGAATCTCTTAAAAAAGCTAAAAATTTTAAAATTTTAAACCTAAATAATAGTTAATTTTTATTTTATTTTTATTCAATTTATCTTGACAACGGTCCCGAACCGTCGATTTTTAGTTCTCCATTTACTTGTTCTAATTTTGTTTTGTTTTTGTAGTTCTAATTTATTTTCTGGTGTGTACCCAAATAGCTACCATCAATTTAATGTGCTTTATTATATATATTATTTCATATTTTTAGTATAATAACAATTGGAGTAAAATTTAGTATTTATTAGTTATGGACCATGCGTTTTAAAATTCAAGAAATTTTTGGTCTATTTTTCCTTTTGTAGCACCTATCCTGGGACACACTGTAAAACAACCTAAATAAAACATAGAATGGTTAAGAGTCAGCGTTCCGAGTAATTTTATAAATCCACAAAACTTAAGTTCTTCGTTATTTAGACCTGAGCTGCAGGCACAATAAAACCGACTTTATACATTTTTTTCATTGCAGTTTTTAAGGGAATCCGTGATGATTATCACTAAAACACTTAATACAACGCACACGGTAGATGTAAAACTCGTACTACAAGTGAAAATCTAAATGTGCTTTCGATTTTTCCTACAATTAATACCCCCTCCTGGGCCATCGGCTGTCGACGCCCCTGAAAATCTGTATCACAGTTTCTCTTTTATAATTAATTGTAACACATTTATTTTGAAAGAAACTTACCAATAGTATCCTGTATAATGATTTCGACTGCTTGTCAAGTATATTTATTTTTACAAGTATGTATTTAAATATTTATAATATATAACCTGTATTTCTAAATGTTACAGGTAGTGATGCTTGGCATCAGCATGATATTCAGGAACTTTGCAGAGTTATGTTTGATGCGTTAGAGCACAAATTTAAAGACACCAAACAGGCCAACCTTATAAATGATCTCTATGAAGGTAAAATGTTAGACTATGTTAAGTGTTTAGAGTGTGGAACTGAAAAATCACGGGAGGATACATTTTGGACATTCCTCTTCCAGTTAGACCTTTTGGAAGCACAGTAAGTCTATGTTGACATACCTAATGTAATATTTTTATTTTTAATTTAGTCATTATGATTCTAAAAATCTTGGTAAAACCTATATCATGAAATTTTTCCTATAGCTGTTTGAAACAACTGTACTGTGTGACAAGAACATGCTATTGTTATTTTAGGTAGCTTATAACAGTGTAGAAGAAGCGCTAAGGGCCTTTGTACAGCCGGAGACTTTGGATGGTAATAATCAGTATTTTTGTGAGAAATGTAACAAGAAATGTGACGCCCATAAAGGACTGAAGTTTACCAAGTTTCCTTATCTACTTACACTGCATTTAAAGAGGTTTGATTTTGATTACAACACCATGCACAGGATAAAGCTCAATGACAAGTAAGTTATAAATAACACAGCCATACCTGAATTAAATATCCATATGACCCGGTCTCATCAGGATTAAGAAATATACAGTGTGGTCCATTAAGTCTGCAACAAATGGGAAACTTTTTTATTTGCAATTTGTCAGAAAATTTTATCTTCATAAAAGTTAGTGCATGATCCCAAACTGTATTAGCAGTAGTTAGTTTTAATAAAAGTTAAAGGATATACAGAGTAGGTAAAAAAAAATTACAACTGTTTAAGAGTAAAGTACCCTTATTTATAAAAATACAAAAAAAAATAAATAGAAAAGTGATTTAGAACTAAAAGCTTTGCACAAATACCAAGTCATGGCCTCCTATTTAAATACCCTGAAATCTGTTATTAAGGTATGACTTAAAAAGTTCAGGACTTTTCCCTTATTCCAATATTATGTAATTTTGAAAGAATAATGTGGTGATCCAAAGTATCGAACGCCTTTGAGAGATCCATAAAAACCGCTAAAGACTTGTATTCATTATTAAAACAATTGATGATGAATTTCGTAGTTTCTTGCAAGGCTGTAACTGCACCCATTTCGTCTCTGAAACGACACTGTGAATAAGGCAGCAATTGATGTTACTCCATAAAGCTTTATAACCCCTTTTATACAATTATTAAAAGTAATTATAAAGAAACACAGTGTGTCTACGTAAGTTGGCATCATATGGAAAAGTTATTCTTTATAAAATGTTTTGCATAACCAGAACAAACCAGAACTAACCAAAACCTAAAAAGCAAACATCAGATATTAAGTTTTATCGGTCATCTACGAGGTTTGGCCAAAAATGATATTTTTGCTGAAGAGTAAAGTACCTGTATTTTTGCTTATATCGAAAAAAAGAAAATATGTTTAGAATTGAAAATTACTTCTAAATATGCAATTTTGTTTATTTGCAGAAAAAATTATATTTTTATATATTTTTTTTAATTTATTTTATTTATTTATTTATTCAATATACTTAACAGATTCTTTACAAAAAAGTTACCAATTACAAAGTAAAAGAAAAACAATAACTGTATTATGATTAGCGATAATGGTAAAAATTTTGGTTTCTACATTAGTGCGATACGTTTCATTATTTTAAATATCATAGGAAATGTTAAATACATTTTTTTAATGTAGGGACATAAAAATAAGAAGAATGTACAATGCACTAATGTACAAACCTAAGTTTTCTCGATTTTAGCAGGAAATAACATTCAATTTTTTTTCGAAATGCACAAAATTGCATCTTGTCTTTATAACAATTTGCTATATTAGCAAAAATACAGTTACTTTAACTTAACCAAAAATTTCATTTTTGGTTTTGGACCAAGCAGAACTTTGTATAGGAAATAATTTTTTTCGTAAAATTATTAATAAAAAAATTTCCCATATGACGCCAACTTATGTAGACACACTGTATAATGAATTACTACTTTTTCTTAAGTCGTGCGTGTTTTGCATTTTAAAATATTTTAAATTAAAAAAACAAATGCTTATACTTATAAAATTTGAAGTAAATGCTTTTGCTTCTAAGTATAAGCAAATGCTTTTGCTATATTTTTTTATGTCATGAGCATTTGCTTATACTTCAATTTTTATAAGTATAAGCATTTGTTTCTTTTTATTTTAATGGCCCATTAATTCTGTTTTGAAATTGATTAAAAAAAAAAACACCATATGTTAATTTGCATAATATTAGTTGTCACAACTCTTTTATAATCTGTTTTCTTTTCAGGGTAGTATTTTCTGAAAACCTAAATTTAAATTCGTTTATACCAGTATCCAGAAGTGAAACCGATCATACTATTGACGGTGAAACTATTGTAAAATGTGACGACTGCAGCACTACGGATTCGGGTTCTGCTGACGACGAAAGTTGCCAGGGAACAGACTTGTCTTCCACGGCCAATGGACAGGATGATAATTGTGCAGATAGCGATGAAGGTAAACATCAATATTAATAGAAATTCAGAAAAAAAACATACTTTTTTTATTTCACCGCCATTTTTGTAGCATAAAGGTCTAGTCAAGAGACCTTTATTTCGAGCATTTTTATATAAATAAATTTTAATAAAAAAAGCAATTGGTATTTTTATTATCAATTTTTTTTTATCATTTCTTTATTTACATATAAAGAGTACACAAACTTAGTTTCAAGAAAAAACAATATTTATTAAGTGATGCGTCCTTGAAGTAGAGGGAAAAAAATCATGTCCTCGTCGCCACGATTTCTAACCTCATGGTGATTTTAAAAATAAAAAAATGATAGATTCTTGAATATCATGAATGTCGTTATCGCGTGAACCACCAAAACTGAAAAATAATGTTTTTCCATAAAGTGACGGCTTCTCAAAAATAAAGGTCGATTTTTTACTAGTTTTTAAGCTTTCTTAAATTTTTTAAAAATATAAAAAAATTAAAAATTGTTACTTATTTTTGATTCACGCGATAGAGATATATTTGAAGTATATTCATGCCAAATTTTAAGTAAGTCCTTTGAATAGAACTTGAGATATCGATCAATATCGTGGCAACCTCATCGAAAAAAGTATTTTCGAGAAAAACGCGTTTGAAGTTTTACGTTAAGTTTCAGGCAGCGTAACTGATAGCATAGTATATTGCATGAGCTATAGGTTTTAGTATACCGGCCAGTAATAGAATAACAAAACATGCACTATTAGTCACGCATGTTTACATGCCGTTATTTAGTAAGATTGTCTCTTTTCCTCACATTGCCTATATGCAAAAGGCAAAAGGGCGACAACCAAAAATGAAAAAGAAAAAAGGACTCCAGATAAAGGCGGCACCTCCGGCAAACAACCCATTTTTAAGAGATATTTTTGGGCTCCGGGGGGGCAATTGTCACCATTGCCCCTCTCCGTACGGCCCTAGTTAAGTAGAATATCAATAGACCTTTATTTAGGAAATTATTATCAAAAATAATAGTATATAATGGGACCAGTACGGAATGTTACTCTTTTTCCATGAGTATGACTTTTGCATTTTCATACTTATATGTGACTAAAAAAAGGGACTTTGGCCGTTAAAAAATGTAATTTTAAGTAGTTTCCCTGTTATTTTAATTCAAATTATTTTTTAAATTTGTTCACGATAAAATTTATTTTTTAGGTATTGACGTTAGTTCAGGAAACAACCATCATGAAAACGAAGCAAAAGGTCCTTATGTTTACGAACTTTTCAGTATTATGATCCACTCAGGTAGTGCTTCTGGAGGTCACTACTACGCCTACATAAAAGATTTCGATAAAAATCTTTGGTTCTGTTTTAACGACCAAAGTGTCAGCCCGATAACAGAAGACGACATCAAAAAGACTTATGGTGGTGGACCGCAGAGGGCGTATTATTCCGGGGCGTATAGTTCGAGCACGAACGCCTATATGTTAATGTATAGACAGATAAATAAGGAGAGAAATTCGCGAGCCATGACAATAAACGAATTTCCGCCGCATATTCAAAAATTATGGCACAACATGATGCAGAAAGAGGAAGAAGACAGGTTGAACAGAAAGAAGGAGGATGAAATGATTAAGATAAATGTTACTTGTATTCATCCTACCACACATTTGTCACAAGAATTAAAAATTTCAGTAAGTATTATAGTGCCTGGGCCAGTAATAAAAAGGACTTCATGACAAGAACCCTTTTAAAAACTTTTTAGGGGTTTCTTTTAACGAGTCTACCCGGAATATTCATACCGCCATATATGGAAGCGGCGCTTTAACCCAGCCTGTCAATGTCAAATGTTTTAAGTATCGACAGGGCGAACGCGTCACTTTTTTGACAGACAAGTTTACTACAATGTTTTACATGCTATTTTTGAACATTGTGCCAAAAATGGCAAGGGTTACAGTGACTAAACCATAAGGCTAAAGGGGCCTACTCATATACGTATTTGTACGGCGGATTTGTCAGGCAGACAGATCCATCATATTGCTTAGCAACACCTTTTACCTACAGCAATAAAGCTTTGCAGGTAAAACACGTATTGGAATTAATTGCGCTATTTTGCATGTATTTTTACATACATTTTCAGCTAAAATTTAAAATAAGTTATATCCAACATCTGACATTTTTGGTAGATAATTTTGATTCTAACTGAAAAAAAAGATGCTAATCGAGTAGGACCTTAGTACTACCGAGGTTTTTATGCGAAATGAACATTATAAGACTCGGTGAAACTCAAGATCTTTTAAATATCATTGTAAAAGAAGGTGTTTACACGGGGTACGCTCAAAAACAATTATTAAAATTCAAATATTTAAAAACTACAAGAGATAATAATACTATATTATATATTTGTTATCGTACTGACAAGGGCTATTATTTGGTAAAAAATATACAGGGTGTTCTATAAGAAAAACATCAAGTTGGCATCGTAGCTTTCTAACGCAACACTGTATAAAAAATTAAATACTTTCTGTAGATTCTACGTAAAAAGTTCTACAAAATATGTCTTTATGGTTTTTGCTATTTCTTGTAATAAAGGACATATAGGGTAAAATAAAAAAGGACAATTTTTCCTCGTATCTCTTAGATAAATAATTTTATTAAAATTCTAACTACGCCATTTTTAGTTTCTCCAAAATTGAGCCCATAACACCTACATCGGTTTTTTAATAACTCCAGTAATAACTGAGATAACCCATAAAAACGCCCAATTTTGCCCACCATGTACATCGCTCGTGTCGATGATCATCGCCTTAAATGACAGACGTCGAGCAGGACATATCCGGCGAGCACGCGACTACATACTTCAACTTCTACTTCAACTTCAAAAAAGCTTTATGGTTCCAAGCATAATACAATTCTCATGAACAAAGCATCATTAAAACTAAAAAAACTTAAAACTAAAAATATTTTTCATTGTCAGGTCACGCTAGTGAAAATAACAAATATGTCAAAATAGGGGCCATTCTTCTCCCCTTTCACACCACAAGTTACAAATTAAACTAAACTAAAGTATTATAAAATGCTCAATATTAACAATGAAAAAAAAAAAAAAAAAAAATTAAAATTAAAATAAAAAACAGAAATGAATTAAAATAAGCAAGCCTCACACAAACCTATCATTTAAAAATTCATTTTGCGAATAGTAGGCTCCAGCAATGAGCAGACGCTTTACCTCCCTCCTAAATCTTTTTCACAAGTAATTTGGCGAACACGTGATGGAAGGTGGTTAAACAATTTTTGCCATTATAAACGATAGATCTTTTTACCAATGTTGAGGAGGGTATGGGAAGAGAAGCCACTCGACTATTACGAGTGGGATAAGCAGATTCCGCAGAAATTTCATCCCTATATTTCTTTTGGACCAAACACACTGTTTCTAGAATGAGAATACATGGTAAAGTTAAGATTTTTTGGCCAAAAAAGAGGTCTATAAATCTCAATGCTCTCTTCTGCAACATAAAAAGACCATTAAACTGGTAATCCGCGCATGCGCCCCAGAAACATATACCATACCGAAGATGTGACTCAACCAGGGCATAATACACATTCCGAGCCACCCCACCATTCAACTCTTGAGAAACGACCCTAACAGCGTAGCAACCTCTAGAGACCTTTTTACTGAGTTCCGATATGTGTTGTTCAAACTTCAATTTTCTATCAATGTGTAGACCTAAGAATTAATTTACCGTCGGATTACTGATTGGATTGTTCTCAAGATGTACATCGTCAAGTTCGCACCCAAAGCTGATCATATTGGTCTTAGATACATTAAGAGTTAGAAAATTGGCATAACACCATTCCTGAATCCCAACCAAATCTGCTTCAATGCTCTGTTTCATTTCACATGCATCATGGCCGTGCCACAGAATGGTTGTATCGTCAGCAAACATTGTAAACTCACCCGCAATAGGTAATCTAGCAAGATCGTTAATATAAATTAAGAACAACAGAGGACCCAACACAGATCCCTGCGGAACTCCCGACGATATATTTAAAAGTTCAGATTGACAATTATTAAACAACACACTCTGATATATTCGGATGTGTTCGCTGAAAATGCTTGCCAGAAAAATCCGCCGTACAAATACGTATGTGAGTAGCCACTTTAGACTTCGAGCAGGACATATCCGGCGAGCACGCGTGTACAGATATACAGATTTGTCCGCCAAATATGCTTACCAGACAAATTCGCTGTACAAATACGTATGTGAATAGGCTCCTTTAAACACATGTTTGGGTTATCTGACTTTCCAAATAAATATGGCGGTTAATATATTAGAGTATCATTGAACAATTTTATAGTTATGTTTCTCATTACATGTGTTACCTATGGACATTTTTTTAGACATTTTCAGATTCAACGTTTGCCGAAGTTGCTCAGCACGCATATAACCGCTTTAAATTAGACGGATTGGCCGATGTGAAAGATTGCCGCATTGTGGTCTACAACAAAAAGCACAAATGTATCGATAGAAGTTTTAAGACGGAAGATATGAAATTTAACGATGCTATACAGAAGTACGGTTTAAATTATGCAGATTGGATGTTGGAGATTAGAGAACCTGGTAAGTAAATCGAAGTGTGTCATTGCATTAGCTTTTATTTGTCTACTACGGCCTTCCGCGACAATTAAAATAAATACGCCAAGCATGGTATCTGCGCTACATATATGCAGTGGCTTAAGATATAATAAAACAAAGGTATTCTAATCCTGCAATGCATCATGGGAAATGTGTCAAACGGTGCCGAAAACCACGAGTGCGTCATACACTAGCCGGCAATTAAAGTATTTTCACACACTCCTTTGTCCAAAAGTAATTTTATTATTAGAAGAGTTGGCATGAAAATACTTTGTTCGGCACTCGTTTGACACATTTCCCACGATGCATTGCAGGATTAAAATACCTTCCTGAAAAATTATGTTTGCAAGCCATTATTATTTTCTAAAAAAAGCTTTTAATAGGAATTCAGGTTAGGTTCCTTATAGAGAATAGAGAATTATTGCAAGTTGCCTTATTAAGCTCGGGTATTATTAATACCGGCCTTATTTAAATAGTGCTTGTACCCATAATTAAGAGGTATTTCAAATCATGTTGACAGTCACATTAACCTAAAAAAATAGGGAATTTTTTTAGTAGTTTTTCCCTATTGTTTTGTGTTGTAAGGTTTTACACAATTACAGAAATACATTTAAAAAGCAAGGTTTTAAGTATTTTTACTTCCAAAAACTTGTAGATTTTGTGGTCGGCAGCCGTTCGATTATACGAACAGTTCCGAAGTTAAAATAAGACCAAAATAAGGCATGACCCAAACCGACATAAATAAAGCCAGGCATTATCCTTATTAAGGGAGTCCTTATCTCACCATGCATCTGCGCAAGCCTGAGCTTGGTGTCAAAATAAGGCCGATATTATTAGTGCCTGGCCCTATTTCACTGTGCAATAATTCTAAGTCTAATGAAGTTTTTAGTAGACTGTATTGATATTTTGACAAATATGTTCCTTCTGGCAAGTATTTTAACATTGTATATTTATTAGGAAAAAACTATTACCAATTAAAAAAATAGAAACCTAATAAAGTAATTTATGTTTTTAGGGCAGGAATGGAAGAAATATAAGAAGGGAGGCATAAATATGAAAGTGTATTTTATTAATTTAGAATCTGAAGATATTGAGGAGCCTAAAATGATAAGAGTTGATGTAGGAGAAACCTTAGGGGAACTTAAGGAAGAATTAGGAAACATTTTAAATACAGAACCTAGTTACCTAAAGGTTTGTATCAAATATTATAATATTCTGCGGGTGCTTAAAATAATAAACTTATGACTAAAGCTTATTTACCTTTTGTACTTTTCATCAGAAAAAGCTAAAATAAGTTTTTTTTTGTTTAAGGGGGTATTCTGTCTAGACGCATAAATTTAAGGTTATTTTTAAAGTTTCGTAAAAAAGGCAATCAATACTTTTACTTTTCATGTTTTTATGGCTTAAAAAACTTTCATAATCTAAGATAATTTAAAATTAAAAATTAACAATTTCTCTTAAAGTATTAAAATAGTGATGAAAATTAGAATTTACAAACTAAAATATGAATATTAATTAAGTAATTTACTTACCAATTTTGAGTTTTTATTGCTAACCTATGCGCAACAAGTTTTTAAACTTCGTGTAAACCATTTAATGTTTATTTATAGTTTGAAAATAAGCATTGTATTTACTATTTTATATAGGTAAATAAACTATTATTATTATTATTATATTATTTATTACCATTACAAAAATACAGAAAAAAAAACTTAAAAATAAAAAAATGATAATTTTAAAAATTAGCAGCTGATGAAGTAGGAGGTCTCAAAAATTGGCACGTTACCACCCCCACGATTCTAACCCTTCTATCAATCTAACAAAAAAAACACAAAAAACCATTATTAATGTAGAGTAATGTCGGTATGTCCGGAACTACGGAAAAGTAAAAAAACAAACATTTGTACCACGTTATTTGACTTTTTAAATTTTTAAAAAATAGTAAAAATTAAAATTTGGGGATGGTGCTAGTTCCGGACATAGGCAAGTCTATAAAGAAGACTCTTTAATAATTTCAAGTAAATCGGTCAAGTAGAACTGGAGAAATCGTGGACACCGTCTTGGAAAAGACAGTTCCTTTTAAATTTCGCGTCAAGTTTTTGCAGTCTAAGTCATGATATTTTGGACTTACATTTATTTAATTTGCCATTTCTGCTTCATACAGCGGACCTTTCTCGACTTCGAAAAACTATTTTCCGCGAATTTCTTCTCCAATAAAACAACTCTGATGCTCTGGATGCTCGTATCTCAGAGCGGTAAATCTGGGTGTTGTTCGATTAGTTCATTAGTTCTGGCCGACCCAGTTTGCATGCCGCGTCAGCAAAATACTTATAACTTCGAAAATAATTTGAATTTTGAAAAATCTTGTAGTGTCTTAAATAGTTAAACTTTGAAAATATGAAAAATATATATTTTTTTAAATTTCTACCCCCTTAAATTTTAATGCTAAATTCAGAAATTTGTTTTTAGGTTATGTTAGGGAGTACCAGCAATGAACTAAAATATTTTAAAGATGAAACAGATATTATACAGTTTGATTCAAACTGCTGTGAACACAAGCTGTATGTAGCAAGTATAATAGATAAGGATCCCGAAACAACCAAAAGAAATATAAACAAATTGAAAAAACTTGTAGAAATGTACAGTTATGTTATTAGTTTAAATATTGTGTTGCCTGATACAGATGAAGGTAAGTACATTATTTTTTTTTATAAGTACAGGGTGTCCGGATTTCGTTTCAATTGATGGGTATCTCGGTTATTATTAGAGATAGAGACTTGCGGTTTTCGCTAACTGTTGGTACTTTTGATGAAACGAAAGATGACCCTAAAAGATTTTTCATAGCCCTCTTAGTTTTTGACATACAGGGCCAAATTCATTTTTTCCATTTTTGGAGCCCCCGCGTATTTCTTTGTCTTATAACTTACAACAAAGGTATAAACTGATATTGGTAAATATTTTTACGTAGATTCCAGTGGAATAGTTAGATTTTTTAAAATTTTATATCTTTCGAGATATGAACCAAACATATGATTTTTTTATGAAACACTCTGTACAATTCTTATTTATTAAATTATAACGGATTAGAGCTTTTCAACACCTTATGGTTATTTTTTAATTCTAAACCCTAAATTGATGTTTTTAATTTTAAAAATGAATTTGCATAGTGGGTCATGATATAGACCTTATAACTAAAGAATAAACTTCGCCATAAGTTTATAATTTTTTTCTATTTTACAGCAAAATCTAAATTTTAACTATTTTTTCTCGCCCAGGATTTCTATTCACCCCTCGATAATTAATTAAAAACCGAATATTTTTAATTGGCTATATTGACATCTTCCTTTTTCAAAATTTTTCAAACTGTGTCTCACGGGATACTTTTCCCTCTTTCACTCTCATCTTTCTTACTCCATTTTGGCCTGGGGACATGCAGCGGACACAGGACGTGTTTTCGCTCTTCAGCGCAGGACGCTAAGAATCCTAGCTGGTCTTGCCTATAGGGAGGACTACCGCCGGGCATTCAAGGCACTCAAGATACTGACACTCCCTGCACAATATATATCTAAATCTTATATATCTGAAAAGAAATATTGACTCATATGTAAGCCATGAGGAAAGCCACAATTACGAGACCAGGCACAAGAATAAAATCCTTCTCGCCTACTGGAGGTTAAAAAGGTGTCAGACTGGTCCAGGCTACTGGGCAATAAAATGTTTTAATGTATTACCTGAGGATAATAAAAATATGTCTTTTGCGTCTTAAAAAAAAGTAAAAATGATATTAACATAAAATATTTTTTATTCAATAGATGATTACCTAAATTTTACATTTTAATGTATAGCTTTTAGCAGTGTTTGTACATGCATATTTTGTTTATGTATTTACTGTAATTATTCTTTTTTATATAATATTTAGTTTTATATTATTTTATTGACGTGTGTAAACATTGCAATATGTATTAACATGAATAAACAATTTCAATTTCAATTTCAGGAAACTGTTACAAAAATTATTATTGAAATTTATATTTTGAAGGGGTCAGTTTCATACGTGGTTTTCTAGTATTTTGTAAAAATTATGGATACATACTAATTTTGGCCACTGTTTTAAGTATAAACACAGTGGCGCTGATCAAAAAATCAGTTTTTAATTAATTAATAAGTAAAAAAACTTGCAGAACCGAGGTGTAAAAGGGAGTGCTGGGCGGGGCCAAATTATAAAATTAAAATTAAAACTAGATTTTTCTGTTAAATGTAAACAAAGTAAAAATTGAGGCTAAGTTCATTTTTTGGTTATAAAGTCTATATCATGGCTCACTATGCGAATTTCAATTTTAAAATTTAAAGCATTAATTTAGGGTATAAAGTTAAAAAATAACTTAACTAGGGTGTTATATATTTTTCAAAAGCTCTCATCCTCTATAATTTAATGAATAAAAAAATATACAGGGTGTTCCATAAAAAAATCATATTGCGAAAAATATAAAATAAAAAAGAAAATCCAACTACACCACTGGGTTCTACGTAAAAATATCTACCAATATCAGTTTTTACTTTTGTTGTAAGTTATAAGACAACTTAAATACAGGGGGATCCAAAAATGGAAAAAAATGAATTTCGAACTGTATATCAAATACTAGGAGGGCCATAAAAAATCTTTTTAGTGTCATCTTTCGTTTTATCAAAAACTAGCAATAGTTCGCGAAAACCGCAAGTTTCTATCTATAATAATAAAAGAGAAACCAGGCAATTGCAACGAAATGCGGACACCCGGTACAGGTTGTTTACTAACATTGTTATCACTGCAACACAAAAAAAGCTTAATTTTTGGTGATATGCGTGGACGCCAGCAAGCAGCGTCCAAGTTTATAAATAAAAATTTATCAGTGTTTTGTGCATCTTTAAACAATTTTTATTGTTTTTAGTATAACTATAATTTATTATCTTGCAGGTACTTTGGAGTCATTATCAATTCCCTCGTTGGATTTTAATCAAAACTTAGATAAACACGACCAAACTAGCGACAGGGGGACCAACTCACCCAGTTTGCGTGTATCGCCTCAGCCTGGCTCTGGGGGATGTGCGGAGATGGGTATGATCAGAGCAACAGTGAGGACAGCAGCTTAAGCGACAGTGATAGGACGCTTATTGGGGATGCACCAAGTAAGAAATTTTGTTCAGTTTTGTTAGTATTAGAAGGTTTATTAAATATTTTATACCACACCCTGTATCTTAAGAACGAAAAGTTTGAGGATCCATGTTTATATTATTTTTTTTTTATAAAAATGCCCTTAAATTTTCTTATCGCAATTAGGAAACACCCTGTATATACGACGAAAATCTATTTAAAAACTTAAATTTTCTTTAAATATTATTTTACTGGGCTAATTTACAAGAACCATTAAATAATTTTCACACTCTATACCTACCACAAGTTGCCTTACAGGAAAATCTAATTTTAGATTAAAAAAATATGTTTCTCTCTTATCTTTATTTTATTTTTTTTTTTAGCTGATTGCTTGGGAATGATGTCAAGTAGTTCTGCATCTCCCGCAGACCAACACATGGCTTCGCCGTCTGATCCTTGTCAGGACACCTATAACTATGATGTCTTGGGAAGACCGGGTGAAGTAATGCACTGGGACGACGCAGATACTCAAGTCGACATACATAGGGGTCTCCCCAAAATTATTACTTTAGGGTGAGTATGGAAAAATTTACATAGTTGAAAAACACTTTAGAAAACATGGTGTGGCTTTAAATTTAAACCATTGCAGACTAGTTTTTATAATAAGTGAAAATAATATGTTTTTAAAAAATATTATTACTTTTTTTTTATTTAAATTAAAGTCTTTCTTCAGATCTTTCACATAAACTTTGTTTTGATCTCTTCAGTTTTTTTCTAATGAACATATTAATATGTATATCACTTATATCACCATCTCTATTTTTCTTTACATCCACGATCTTCTCTCTTTCATTTTTTTATTTATTTATTTATTTATTTATTTATTTATTCATAAATTTACAAACACTTACATTTATAAGTTTACAAAAAACCTGACGATAGTACCCTTCACTCTAATATTTATTGTTTTAAAGAATATGTATAATCAAAGTCAGTCTATATAGGGTCGCGACATTCGGTCATATTGCTTTGACGTGTTATGACGTCACATCTCCCATTTCTCGGCCATGTTGTTCCGTTGCCGGAGATAAACAGTTTATTGTATTAGTAGAACAACAGTTTACACAACAGTTTTTAATTATTATTAAGTTGTAAATTCTTTTACTTTAAATAAAAAACATTTGGAATTACATCTTTCTACAAATATCACTTCCAAAACAATGCAAAATAAAATGCGCAAATTCTAGACGCCACTGGATTGATCATCAGCTTTGATTTTACCCAGTCTTGACAACTTTTCTCCGTGGAGTGCCCTTCCTTGCGTCCCCGACCTCGAACCGCCTAAAAGTTGAGGATGTGTCGCAACCTAGTATAAATATAAACTAACCTTGATGTATTATAACTTTAAAAAGTGTAACCGCTGCCTACTTTCTAAAGTATTCTTTATTATTTTTAGGTTACAAGTACGCCAGGAAACGGTGGTTCGAATACTGTGGACGCCTCAAACCGTTTTTGCAAGGTGAGTTTGATAACAAAATAAGATTAAAATGGTTTGCACACGAAATTTGCCGTTTAACACATTTGATTTTGACCTGTGATCTGATGATTTTTTTTGTTCTAAGATTCACTGGCAAAAATTAATATATAAACTATTCTAAACCACTTTTTGTTAATTTAAATAGCTTAAAAATATGTGAAAGAATAAATAGTACTTTTATAACAACAAACAAAAAAAAGCCCTATTGGTAATAATGTCCGTGGCGGACTACCGCGTTGTCTAAAAGGTGCTGTGAAATGCAAATACACTTACTGCCTTAAGTATGTGGACAAGGATATTTTGCTTTGATAAACAGTTAAAATAATAATGTAAAAATTAAAATAAAAACCGGAAAACTAAAGTATTTTTAGAAAAAAGCCTCATCACAAACGTTAAATATTTATTTATATTTGACATTTATCGAAATTTTTGGAAGGTCGATGTTATATTATCAATACAGCGTATAAAAACTAAACTGTCTCAACTAAAAATAAAATTTAAAAAAAATTGATCATAAGTTTTTAATTGCATTTCGTAAAATTGCTTTTAGAGACATGGATGTTTGGTATCAGTGTTAACATCGATGGTCAACATCGATTTTGCGTGGATGTCTCAGCACTACTTTTACTTTCATGTATCAAGAATTAACATTAAAGAATCGTCTATCTTTATAGGATACATGAAAATTAGCATTACTGATTGTTTCGACAAGAAAATTGGGAATGTGTTTGTACTACACATTTTATTTTATTTACAAATGATTGTTGTCGTTTGTCTTTACTATACATTAAAATTGTGACGTAATCGTCTTCTTTCGTGATTTAGATAATAGTTCACTATAGGCTGTGTTCACTACACGGAGAGTCTGCTGTATAATAATATATCTTTTCATTTTTATTTTAGGTATTAGCAGACAAGAGAATGACCTTAGAATATTTAAAGAAACAGTTAGAATTAGTATTAAGGGTGCCTTCAGAGTATTTTAAAGTATTTAGACATCAACCCATATCATCAGACGACGAATGGTCGAGACTTACGGACACGTTGCGATCATCAGTTAAGGATGGCGAGAAATTAACACTAAAACTTGGCAGGGTGCTAAGGGACGATGAACAACAGTGTAATGTACGTATTTATTATTATGGGAGGGGGCCCAAGAGGGGAATTTCGGGATTTACAACAGCGCGACAGATTAATATACCGGAGGATACCTTATACCCGGTTAAGTACCTTTACCAAATTATGAGCCCCGTATACAGGGCCGATCATAAAAAACAACAATATATCCATTAGAAATTTTCGAGCGCGTCAGATTAAGTTAGAGTAAGTTAATTACATGCTAAAAAGTGTATATTCCACTAATCTGACAATTTGAGAGTGACTTAAGGAAAGTGATAGGCTACAGAGTTAAAAAAAAAAAACGTCATTTTGACATTCTCGAGCGTGGCTTTTTTTTATTTTGAAGAAAATAACTTAACGATAAGGAAAAATATATAATCCGATACGATCCGAACGATTTCCACAAGCCGAAATAATAAGTTTTTTCTATTGGCCTATTTAAGAATCCCCACCGATGAAAAGGTATACATTATATAACATTTTTTCTTCATCTAAGCTTTGCAACCAAAAGGTCTCTATGACGATCAAGTAAATCCCCATTTAGCATGGGCTCCCCTACTATTAAGTATTTGAATAAAATTAGGGATAACTTTCCAACATACAAACTTTATTATTTACGAAGAAAACACGTTTTATTATAAATTTATTAATACATTTTTTTCAAATGCCGCCAATTTACGTAGACACACTGTTTATAGGTAGATTTTGATTTTTAAAGGTACTTGCACACATGTACACTTTTGTGGCGTAACTTTTTATAGCGGGATAATAAATACATTACATGTTTACAGAGCTTGCTTGTGCACACTCTTTCCTCGACCTCCAAACAGTGCGGACGTTCGTAGAAGGCCACATAGCTTTCCCGGGGTGGCGACTGAATGAGTTGTACGGGCGTTTTGTTTTACCCTTGGGGATTGGGAAAAGATTCACGCTAAATTAATGGCATCTTTCTACTGGATCTAAGCGCTGTGAGTGAAGATTCCTTTAGCCTAATTTTTCTACGTAGTGGTGGACACATGTTTTCGAAACGGCCGAGGATGGGGACGCCCTCTGCGGGCAGTGTCAGTTTTGCCACTGAGGGTTATGCACAATACCAGTAGCAGCTCTTGATTTGACAGCTACAATTTATGCATCGCATCGATTATTTTTCTGCATCGAATATAAGTAAACATTTGAATCGAAATTTCTGGGAGCAATAAAGCTTGACTATCCAGAATTTCCACCCACGATGTCCATAGCCCGGAAGAGAGAGAGCTGGGTAATCGTCGTGCAACGGGGCCAATAATACAGAAAGCAAAGCAAAGCATACTTGTGTATATCATAAATTTTATTTATTATCCCGCTATAAAAAGTTGCGCCTCAAAAGTGTATGTGTGTGCAGGTACCTTTAGTTTTAATATTTTACTTTGTACTATACAAAATATTTTTCAGATATACCATTTAAAACCGGACAATATGGAACCAAGTAATCTGTTGTTTGAACATATCATAACGAAAAATCAAACAGTTGGATCGGCAAAGAAAGAAATTTTACAAAATGGCAAAAAACAAAATCTTTTAGATATTCCCTATAACAGATGTCGATTGCGAGAGAAAAGTTGGAAAAAGGTTAGTTTAAGAATCTAGTTAAGCTCAATATTTTTTATAATTTTGCTGACACACCTCTTAGAAAAATTCAGATAGCCTAGATAAAGCGTAAAGGAATACAAAAACATTTTTTATGTGGAACAAAACGATTACTTTAAATCTCACAAACAGTTGCTCGTTGCGTTACTTACCAAATAACCATTTTTTTTTCTAATTTATAATTTTCTAAAAATGTTTTTAATAATAAAAAAAACATGCTTAAAAAAAATTAAGTTATGAATAAGTTACAATTTTTTTAACCTGTTTCTTCTGGTGTAGTGTCAAATTTTGTTACCATTTTCATTAAGGTATGTTGTTTTTTCCCTCTTCTTTATAAATTTTGTTTGTCACATACCAAAGTACGAGTTTTTTGCTGTGTATAATAATTAAATCTTCTCATACACTTCTTAACCCCATTTTTTATTATCCAGCTTCAACAAAACTGCTATCAGACACTAATTTAAAAGTAGACAACCATTTAACTTATGCGATTTCTATCAAGGGAATACAAATTTGTTGTACACAACTGTTAACATCTAATCGTACAGAAGTGTCGATATATGTCCTCGAGACTAATACATTTATATCAGACATAAATTTTTGGCCGTTGACATTAGCCAGAATTTCCATCTGACATAAATATCATGCAATAACTGTCAGATGTAAATGTACCTTAACCATTAAAAAGATACTTAAGGCGAAAAATTGAAGAATTTTTAGGAAAATAATTTTTTGTTTTGAATTTTGTAACTTACTGAAAAATAATGATTGACAATTCAGTTTCTACCATTTCCATCGGAAATTAAACTTTCCACAAAAGAGGTCTCTTATACTATTTAAGTAAGTTACAAAATTCAAAACAAAAAAGTTATGTTTTTAAAATTCTTCAATAATTAACCTTAAATATCTTTTCAATGGTCAGATTTATCAAAAAGTATAGGAGACCTTTTTGTAGAGTGTTTAATTTCTCATAAAAATAGTAAAAACTCAGTTGACATTAATTCTCTTTTATTATGTTATAAAATTCAAAACAAAAAAGTTATTTTTCTTAAAATTCTTCAATTTTTAACCCTAAATATCTATTGAATGGTTAGATTTATTAAACAGAGTATAAGAGACTCTTTTTGTAGAGCATTCAATTTTCTACAAAAACTTTTTTAGAGTTTTGCTATTTGATCTGTAAGTTATTTTTCTTAAAACTCTTCAATTTTTAACCCTAAATATCTATTGAATGGTTAGATTTATTAAACAGAGTATAAGAGACCCTTTTTGTAGAGCATTCAATTTTCTACAAAAACTTTTTTAGAGTTTTGCTATTTGATCTGTAAGTTATTTTTC
This sequence comes from Listronotus bonariensis, assembly GCA_014170235.1. Taxonomy (NCBI): domain Eukaryota; kingdom Metazoa; phylum Arthropoda; class Insecta; order Coleoptera; family Curculionidae; genus Listronotus; species Listronotus bonariensis. Next base: position 185,420 of record JACEGR010000380.1, on the reverse strand, counting down.
TTAAAACACTTCAATTTTTAACCCTAAATATCTATTGAATGGTTAGATTTGTTAAACAAAGTATAAGAGACCCTTTTTGTAAAGCATTCAATTTTCTACAAAAAAACTCTTATAGAGTTTTGCTGTATGATTTTTTGACCCAACCCTACTTATCTATATTTTATTTTTCTAGCCGAAAAAAGTGTACCTAGATGATCAGAAGTTCGGGGAAGATATAGTGCTTTCCCACAATTTTGGATTATACCTTCAAGAACTGACAGAGCCAGAGACTGTTACATCTAACAATCAGGTTGTAGTGTTTTTAAGGAAGTTTAGTCCTTCGACGTTAACATTAGGACCTTTTGAAGGTAAGCAAAAATTTAACATTTTTTTTGTAATTTTTTTGATTAAAAAATAAGAACCAAGGATTTTTTTATCTTTATGATTAGTTATTTTAGAAGACTTTTTAGGCCTTCCTCTTATAAACCTAATTGAACATACTATATAATCGGGTGTCAACAAATTTATTAGACAAGCCATAACTCCTAGAGTATTAGACATATTAAAATTAAAGTTGGTATAGGTAAATGGTATGAGAAGAGAATAATTTTCGCATATTTTTCGCTTTCTGGTCACTTCTGGTTTAATCGGAAATTAGTCAAATTTTGGATTTTTAAATGAAACATCCTGTATATTTTATCATTTTTGGATTCCATAGACGATTCTAAATCAGAATGTGCCATTTTAAAAAGTTTATAAGCCTACTTGATTTTTTTTGAGACTTTAATATTGCATCTAGGTGGCCATGATTGGACGCAAGTTAATCTAAGGACCCTAGGTGATGAAAAATACACAATCGCCAAGTTTTAGTGGCTAGTACGAAAGATATGAATAAAAGAAGTTGCCAATTGAAATTTTCGTTTATAAGGAGCCGTTCAGGTATTACGTAAGCACTAAAGGGGGCGGGGGGTCTTGGTTTTGCTTATTTTTGGTGACATGGGGGTTAGGGAGTCCCGATTGGGATTACGTCAGCAGCCGCTTTTTACTGATTTACACATATGGCAACCCACCTAAACAATGGAGCGCATTCAAGAGTACTTAGCCGCTGGGTAAACAGAGTGTATACCAATAGAGTGGCTTTATTTTGATAGTTTTGACACTCAGCTTAACCAGCGGTTAAGCTGCTGAGTACTCCTGACTGCGCCCACGCTTTAAAACAATACACATTTCCGGTGATTTCCACAAATAATGAATACATTTACGTACTCGCTTAGAATCGAGTATGGGAATTACGGCGCAAAATGTTGAAATGTAGTTTCAAATAGGTAAATCCAAGTTACACCAAAATTTTTTAAAGTTAAAAAATTCTCATGCAAATACGAAAGTACAAAATGTAGTTAGTAAACAAAGTGTAGCGTAAATTTAAATTACAAGCAAACTCCTACAAGGAATTTGATATTGTTTCTAAAAAAAAATAATTGCAATTAGTGACTAAGAATAAATTCAATCTATTATGATTTTTTAACACGCTTTTATTAACTTGGGTTGTAACTATCTATCTATCTATCCATCTATCCATCTATCTATCTATGTAACGGAATCTTTGAGCCTAATTTTAACCAACTTCCAGCTATTCGATTTCTTTGAAACTTTGCACACGTATTAAGGACCCATGACAATGCAATAATCTGCAAACAGTATTCCGTTATCCTGGTTTGGATCGCCAGGAAAAAAAATCCATTATATTATAAAAACAACACCTGTGTTGCCATCTTTTGGCAACATTCCAAACTTTTCTCAGGTTTAGCTACTCTTGACAAAATGGCGAAGGAATTTTTAGTGAATAAACTGGAGCATTTTAACATACATACATACATAAATGCATATCGAACTAAAAATGAAAAATAAATAATAGTTTAAAAAACTAAAAAACACGCTTTTATATGCAACCGAACTAAAAATTAGAAAATAATTTTTCATTAAAAAAATATTGTCACTTCATAGTAAAAAGCGTGGGGTGCATTTTACAATTTTTTCATAACTTTTCCCTCATAGATATTGGCAAATATAATAATTATAACATTTAATATATTAAGCACCCCACGCTTTTTACTATGAAGTGACAATATTTTTTTTAATGAAAAATTATTTTCTAATTTTTAGTTCGGTTGCATATAAAAGCGTGTTTTTTAGTTTTTTTAAACTATTATTTATTTATAAGGTGAATTTTAAAAACCATTTGAGGTATATGTACTAGAACTGAGGAATCTTGGTTCTTGAGTTTGAACCGCATCAAATTGAAATCGTGTACCAACGTTTTGCCAGCGATTGCTCAAGGCATCTCCAGGGATCTTTACTATGCGAGATGGAAACACTGACTTTATAAGACAGATTTATTTCTTGTGATTGACTCTGTCTTTTGGTCACAATAATAAACTATGGTATTTTTTTTATATATTTTTACTTAAGTATTTGCTAAATATCACGTTTGATTGCGTGCTAAGGTATGTACATACACTGAAGTGCTTTACACTCTGCGTCCTCTATTATCGGATCTGTTGGTATGACAAAAAATGCTTAGAATCAAATTTGTAAAGAATTTTGTATTCTACAACTTTGATAATGAATATAAATGCAATTAAAAGTAAAGAAAACGTGATATTCACAAAAACTGTATTTTTTTTACATTTGACCTGTCATATTTTGAGTTCCTTACACGATATCGTAGGGGCTTTTTAGGAGAGTATTTTTTGTACCAAAATAAAGGTATGTACAGATATTCAGCTTATTCCGTGAAATTCCGAAGTGAAAGTCAAAGTTAATTGGGCTACTGTAGGTAGGTATAGTGAAAATTACATATAATATTTTTCAACCTTAAAATGGTCATATTTCTGAAACTATTAAAGATAGATGTATAAAATGTGGTATTTTTGTAAAGCTCTTTAAAAACCTTTTAATGGTGGTATAATATACAAACTCAAACTCAAACTCAAAATATGCTTTATTGTCCAAAGAACAAAATTCTCATTGACAAAGCGATAAAAAAATATATACATTTAAGAAAATAAAATTTATATATATATATACACATCTAAATTAACAAGGTAGATTAAATGATTGTCATTAAATGCAAAAAAATATATAACAAACATCTACATAAAAAGCAAACAACAAATTTTAAAACCGTCAGTATAAAAGATAAAACCATGAACAATGTACAAACAATTAAAATAAGGTCTACCAAAATAAAGCTACAAAACAACACTGACTCTGTAACTTAAAAAAAAAAATCTTTAAAAAAAATGTCAAATTATTATTTAAAAAATGTAAAGGTATCATTTAAAAAGGAATACAGAAAAAAAACACATCACAAAAAAAAGTCCATAGTTATAAATATACATACATACATAGACAAAGAACAAACAAGAAGAAGCAATTTTTGGCTTAACAATAAAAATATTTATATTTTAAATTCAAATGACAGTGACAAATAACATAATATAAAATAGAGAAAAGAAAATACAAAAATTAATTTTACATCTAATATAATTTATAGTATCACAGACATATTATCATCAAAATACTCCGAGAGCGAATAATAGGCTTTCGGAAGTAGCAACTCCTTAACTGTGTGCCTAAACTTTTAAATGGGCGCACTGCCCTTATTGTAGCATACAGGGTGTCACATTTTAAAAAATTATGTTATGTCAATATATTCTGTTAATGAAATTGTTTTGTAAAATCTTCATAACAGAAAAAAAACTTGATAATTCACTGAACACTTTGGTTTTTGAATCATTTTTTAAGTTAGGAAATAAAGACGTTATAGCCATTTAAAATGTGGACAAGCTAGATTGGACGCACTGTACCAAATCCCCTTTTGATATGTTTAAAACTCTAGGAGTTATGGCTTCTGTAATAAACTCGTTGACTCCCGGTATTCTATTTTTTCAAGTGCTTCGCTGCCTAAAAGAAGTTTTTGTTTTCAGAGGCTGTACTGGACTTGCTAACCATGGATGACCTTAGAACCAAGGTTTCAGAAGTTTCAGGCATCCCCTTGGATAATTTGGATGTAGCCCATATTAAGGGTAACTATCCATATGATATGCACATATTAGAAGTCCATGAAGACCTCGAATGGAATCCTAAAGTTACAAGTTTAGACGAGTGGCCTATAAGTGTTGAAGATGGCTGTATGTTTTTCTATAGGTAAGTATTTACAAAAACATCCAATGCAACATCGCCATTATTCAAACTACTGTTTTCTAAAAACAAAGGAAAAATCTTTATTAGTACCTGCTTAAAAGTGAGGTGGTGAATGTTTCGTCACATTACCTGACGTCATATCCAGATTAGGGCAGGTCGTGTATTGTAACATATATTAAACCAAAATAAAAATTGTGACTTTTTAATTTAGACGTTAGAATATTTGTTAAACTGCTCTGTTTAATAAAAAAACCTTAAACTTATGACAATTAAAATGTTTTTGACTCACATTAAATACCACACTCATGGGTAATACAGTTTACCTTCTTTTTCTCCATTCAAAAATACGTCCCATTTTCAAAATAAGAACTTGTTTGGCTTCTGTATATCGTACTGGCATATTTAATAACAACGACCTATATTAAAAATACCAACACTACAGAAATCGTATATTTAAATCACAAAACAGCACATAACATTCAATTAACAACAAATAACAATTAAACAATTTACGCCGCACGAATAATTTGCGTTCATAAAGTTGCAGGTTAAGCACAGGTTCACAGTACAGCAAAATAGGTCTGAATAGTCGGTTAGTTCGAAACATAGGTAGTAAACACTTATTGTTTTCCTTTTTACTCTACTTTTACATTAAAAGAAAAATCAGATGTCTAAAATATTGAAAAATTATTACGACAGTTGTTTACATTTGTTTGATTACTAACGGTTCCTCTCAGACTTACGTCAGTGACTTAATTTTTGTCTCTGTTGGTTTAGACGGTATAAAAAGAGAACAAGGTATGACGAAACATTCACCAACTCGGAAAACAATCTATAGCCAGGTTGTGCAATAAAAGAGGTTTAAAATAATAATAAAATATTTTATCTGCTTTTTATAGGGTTATCACTTAGAGTAATTGCGTACCAAAACAATGCAGTTTAAAAAATATTGAAAAAGTGTCGATAATATGCATCATAACTATATTTAAAAGAAAATATGCTATGCTATTAGCGGTGAGAATGCCTGAGTTTCTTTACTTCAGGATGAGAGCAAGAGTGTATTCAAATAGAACTATGCAACATATAAATCCGGTAAATTAATATGGAACATACATATCAATACCGTAATTCGCAAATCGGCTAACTCCATAATCACAAAATTTTACAGGACAGAAAAAATATATTTTAGAAAAAATAATTTAAAATAAGGTTTTTGTTCTACCATTTAATAAGTATATTAATGATTTTGTATTTATTTTTTAAAAAGGAACTATAGAAATTTCTAGTTTATATTTTATAATAGTCCGAATCAGGACCCTTTATTTTCAAGCAAAAGGAGTTCCATTTAAAATAACAAAGTTGCCCTATACCGTACAATCGGCCATTTTGTTTCGGTGATAACTAAATGTCACAACCAAATGGCGAGGATATGATAAAAAAACTTCAGACAAATCTAAGGGTTTCTGCGAAAACCGCATCTTGATAACATTATTTATTTTAAAGTTATTCGCGGTCAAAACCAGTCAAAATATGATCGGACACCCTATAAAAAAGGAATGAAAAGTTTTTAATGATTTTATATCTTAATAAAAATATTATTTATTTCAGAGACAATAGAGAAACACCAAAAGAACTAACGGCAGAAGAGAAGAAAGAAATCAAACAGAAAGAAGACGCTAGATTAGGTAGGCTTAGTATAAAAACCTACTCGCCGGGTAGGGAGCGAGCGTTGAAAATCTACTTGCTCGACTCTTCGCCTTCGAAGACCGACGACGACATAGACTGACATGTCCCTAAAAGTTACGATTCATTGTTTTACTGCGTCCTTAGCTGAGCAAAGGTGTGGTGTGCAAGAATGTGTTGTTGCCGTAATCAGCGAGGCAACTTGTAAGATATCAGGACCATCGTTGCTCCAGTGTGGGGGCTATTGGTAGGGTTAGTTAGAAATGTTTTTTTTCAATAATATGTTGGCTTAAAGCATATACATAGCTATACATGTGGTATTACTTCTGGTTCCATTTCAGTTAAAACAAGCTAAATTAAAGCTAGATGTCTGTCGGCCTGGGGGTAATTTGAGAAAAAAAAATTGGGTGAGGTTATCGGTAAATCGGGTAAATGGATTTGCAACAATATTATTATTATTATGTCTTTAATTTTTTATAGCAAAAAAATAAATATTTTAAAACAAAAAAAAAAACGGTTTATGGTTAACATTGCATCTTTGGAGACTCGAGAAATTATGCAAATTGATGGTTGACTAATCATAATTTTTTTGTTGTTTAAAAAAAAAATTTAATACAATATTTGTCTTGACTTTTGTATAAGCTGAATCAAACTTGAAAAAAATTAACAACATTTACTCTGGAGAAAGCCATCCGAGATCCCTGTTTGTGACAATTCTCTTCTTTTGGCTCATATCGCCATGGCTGAAGAAGGAGCTAGATGGTCTGATCCCAATAAATTAACTTTGATGGCTTCTTCAACTTTATTGGGTGCTTGGGACAAGTCACAAGCTTCAGCGAAAAAAACGTCATGAGTTTAGCTCGAGCAAGTGCCGGAAGTCAAAGGAAAAAATGGTGTACACATTGCACCTCATTATACTAAAGGAATTACAGAGATTAATTATTGGTTAACTATAAAAATTTATTAATATGGCCATAAAAAGTTAATCAAAACAGAATGATGAAGATTAATTATTATTTAACCATAAAAATTCACTATTAAGGACATACGAGTTAATTAAAAATGAATTATGGATGTTAATTGTCATTTAAAAATAAAAATTTGTTATTAGGGTAATAAAAAGTTTATGATTTGAAAACAATATTTGTTTTAAATTACCTTTAAATAATTTTTTTAAATATTTTTAATCGAAAACATGGTTAATGCTTAACGTTGCTCCTGATAATATTTATGTAATCATGGAAATTGTTGTTTGATTAACCGAAAAAGTTCTAGATTTGAGCCAAAAAATAGGATAAATCCATTTTTAGGCATTTTTTGTCTTGAGTTGCCAATTTAACAAAAAAAAATGGTTAACATTGCATCTGATAATACTTAAAAGAGTTTTGCAAATTGGTAATTACTCCCGCGGAAAGTCAATATTAAGATTTTCTTAATAAAAATTTATTAAATTTGCCACATATAAAATGTGCACCAATTTTTATCATTTTTTTGCGTTGAATCCATTTTCTGCTTGATGAGAAAATACATTTCCACAAAAATATTTTAAGGTTGGATGTACAGGGTGGCTAGAAAATTACTTGTTGCCAAATTAAATTAAGGGTTGTTTCCTAATTACGGTATCAAAGTTTAAAGGGTGATTTCTTATGTCATTTTAAGAAAAAAGTTCCTATAAACATATGAGTTACTTCGTTTCTGAGATACAGGGCGTTAAATATTTTTAAAGGTCTGTTTGTTTTTAAATATCTTAAATACGAAGCAAGATACAAAAAATGTACTACACTAAAAAGTTATATTTTTAGTTGCTTTAAAGGAAAAAATACAAAAACTGCATAAAAAGCCACTGGCGTACATTTTTCTCTCAATATTATTGGCTGTTGTGCCCACTGTACGCTACTGGCTTTTTATGCAGTTTTTATATTTTTTTCCTTTAAAGCAACTAAAAATACAACTTTTTAGTGTAGTACATTTTTTTGTATCTGGCTTTGTATTTAAAATATTTAAAAACAAACAGACCTTTAAAAAATAATTAACGCCCTGTATCTCAGAAACGAAGCAACTCCGGACATATGTTTATAAAAACTTTTCTTTATAAAATGACATAAGACATGACCCTTTAAAGTTTGGTACCATAGTTGGAAAATAACCCTTATTTTAATTTGGAAACAAGTCATTTTTAAGCCACCATGTACATCCAACCTTCAAATATTTTTGTGGAAATGTATTTTCTTATCAAGCAGGAATTTTTATGAACAGACACTTTTTTCGTAAAATTAATAATAAAAAAGTTTCCCATTTGTTAAGAACTTCCGAAGACACGCTGTAGAATATATTGTTGGACAAAATATAAAAAATTATATTTTTACACTTACTTAATTACTTAAAGTGTTTTTTAAACAAACATATTTACATTCAACATGCGTAATGCTGGTCTAAAAGAGGCCATGTCGCTTTGTAAGAGGAAAGGATCTGAAAAAAAAGAATTACCGTCATTTTTAAATGTCTTCAGCGGCGCTAACAAATGCAGACTGCATATTTATATGTTTGCCCTGCTTGCTAAAGTTAGCTACAGTGTAGAATTTCTATCTCTAGCTCTTTGAAGCTAGGTAGATATTAAAACATATTTAAGCATGTCTTTAATGGTACCTGAAGCAATGCTAACTTGTTAGCGTTTATAGACAATTTACCTTTTAAATTATGAGTTAACATCTAACTAATTCTACCAAAATATGCCATTTCATATCTGTTAATATAGTATGTTGATAAAATTTTGATTTTTTCTTTTAATAAAATGTTACGAGAACCCTCTACATGAATCATACCCCTTAGTAAAGGTGATAATCTATCAATCTTTTGATTTTCCTAAAACGTGATTCGGTTATTACAGATTTTAGTCAAAACTACTTGGTAAATTTGCTCCTTTTAAATGTCAGTTTATACTGAGAGACAGCAAGAGTAAGTGGACTATTTACTCAGTTGTTGAATAATATCAGTATATCATCAAATAAAACATGATTTCTGGCCTTTTTAGATATACTTGGATTTATTGTAAAAATAATTATATTAATATTCCAATATTATAATTGATGTTAAGTAAAAAATATTTCTTGGACTGGCATTATCTTTATTTATTAAAATACACGACGCGTTTCAACTGGTAAGTACCTACAGCCGTCTTTACTCACCTGAAAATCGCTGGAGATACTTACCAGTTGAACCGCGTTATAGTTTTTAATAAATAAAGACAATGCAAGTCCAAGAAGTAACTAACCTACGTCATTGTCTATGACCTTCAAACAAACTTTATGACTAATGACGTTGATTTGAGGGGGTCTTATCCGCCATATTAAATCACGTGATTTTTGGATTACCCTATTCCAAAAGCTATATTCTAGCGGATATTATTAAGAAATACCTTGTTTGATGTTGCGATTTTACAAGATTCTTTTATTAAAAATAGTTTGAGGAAAGATGTTTGTGATACATAAAATTAATTTTTTAGGTAAGTAGATTCAACATTATGTTTTAAATTTTCACCACTGGTGTGATAGGAATAATATCCGGTTAATATTTTTTAAATAGAAAAAAAGTAAGACAGATGCATATGTCGAAATTACTTTGTTACAACAATAGCGATATTTGACCAATTACTGTGTCTCTTAAATTTTAACTTTTTACATGATTGTGTAAAGGGTTCTTGAGATATTAAAAAAATCAAAACTTTACAGACATTTTACCCTTTTTTGTTGTAAGATACGTTAAGAACGGTTTAGTGCATTATTTCACCTATCATTGCTGGTACATTGTGTATCATTTTGTATTTATTTCTTTTATATTTAAAGTTTAGTTTTACTTTTATGTTGAGCCTAAGTGGCGTTGTAAAAAAGAAAACTGTTTTTCTAAAACTTTACTTTTTTTTTTTAACTTTTGAGTGAAGCGATCTATAATAATTCGGTTTATGTATATTCATTTTTCGTTTTGCTGTCATGCATGCCCATTTTTGAGAGGTCACCTCTTGTATGAATGTGATGCTATTGTTATAGTACTGTATTAGGCCCTGTGTTCTTTTTCTTTTTGCTTCTTGATGGATTTTCCTTATATTTTAACATCATCTGTCTACTGAGTTTTTTTAAATAAGTGGATATAAGAACTTTAAAAAATATGGTAAAGGCTATGAAAAAAAATCTCAAATATTTTGTTACGCCCTAAATAATGCCAATTTTTTTATTTATTTTATTTTTTTAATTACAGCATTATAGCACTAACATATTACAAGGTTTTGGTTTGTTTTGTATTAATTAAAAATCTAGAAGGTGATTCTTAACCTATAAGCATAAACATGGGAAAGGACAAACAATGACTTTTAATGGAAAAAAGTTACTAAAATATTTTTACTTAGGAAGATAATCAATTATTTAAAAAATATATATAGAACGTGAATATGCTCTAACACACACCTAAGGTACCAAATTTTCGATGTAGATAGATTGAATTTTATTTATTCAATTTTCCTGGAAATTATAAGATTTTTTTGTAATAATGCCAAAATTTGCATTTTTGTGGAAATCCCCGCGAAATTATTTAAAACTCCGCATAGACCGATGACGTAGTTGGAGTGTGCTTACGTCACAAAAGATACAAGCTACGACATTCATTTTCTATTGTTTTTCGTTTGTTAGCATATTTATTTAACGTGGCGCTTTTCACCTAAGCACTGGCAACATTGTAAAGTTTTTTGAACTCGCTAATTGTTAACATACATTTTAATGAAATTTAAAAAGTATTTACAAAAAATCTATAGACAATTTTGTTAAAATTTTAATTTTCCCGGGTTGGTGACGCATTTAACTATAAATTTAAATAGTTTTTTACCATTGTAAAATTTTGGCCAAGAGCCTAATCTGAGGACAAATAATTAGTAATAATTGAGAATAAGGTACTTACCTATTTTTTGTGTTAGAAATAATTTGGTATAATAATTATAAGCCATAATTTTAATTAAAATCGAGTAAAAATAAACCCACATACAACTACAAGTATTGGTAAGTATAGTAAAAGACATACTAAACATCATCATAACTTGTTTATTGGTTTAGTTTTTACAAAAAAAATGTTGATTATTCTGAAACAAAAAATAGCTTTTTTCCATTATTACTTATTATGTGTGCTCATAATAAGTTACGTTCTTTTTTAATTAAAATATTTGATTATCTTCCTAAGTAAAAAAATTGTACTAACTTTTTTATTATTAGTAATTATTTAAATTGTAAAAAACAAATTACTTTTATCGTTTTCCCGTGTAGTCTTCATATGATATATGATATATGAGATATAATGACGAAATGGCTAAAATTAAGTTTCAGCGCGTAAAATCGATTACAGTTCTATAAGTATTACTAAAAACAGTTTTTATCACCTTGTGCCTAACTTTAATTCAAAACTTATTTTGTGTTAAAATCACGCTATATCGATAATAAGGTTCTGAATGGTTTTGGTAGTTACTTCAGTTTTACGATCTCGCAGAGTAAAGATTTCTGAAAGGCGTACAATCGATGGCGAAACTTCGGTCAACGATTTTACTTTGACGCGGTCCAAACCCAAAAACAAAGATTCCTCAATGTTTAAAATATAAGGAAAGACACAGTCTATTTACTTATTTCGGTTTTTTTCTGTACGAAGCCCATTTAACCCCATTTTTATAACGCAGTGGCCTCTTTGGGCTATAAAACTTTACAATATTTCTTAAAAGTGTTGTATAGGCAACTCTGCCATCGCTTGTCATTATACAGCTACTACTTTGTATAGATATTTATTTGTGACTGATGAATAATAAAGAAAATGTTTATCTATATAAATTATGTTTTTTTTTTTTAATATAGAGAATTCTTAAGCGAATCAACATGATGATATTTTGTTTATTTTTTATAAAAAATGTAAATAAGTATATGTGTAAAAAATAAAATACTTAGTATTAACCAGTATAATACAAAAAAAGTGAGCGTTTAATAGTCGCTCGCTTCTGGATACATAGAAGAAAGGTATTACATCTATCCACCGTATACCCCAGATCTAGCATCATGTGACTTGTGGCTATTTTCCTAAACTAGATATGAAATACGAAGAGGAATATGAAAAATATTTTTCCTGTCATCTTTTGTTTAATCAAAACCAGCAGCAGTTCGCGAAAAGTGCAGGTCTTGTTATCTAATAATCACCAATATATCCTGTAGCTGCAACGAAATTTGGACACCCTGAACAAATATTAAAATAAAGGGTAAGCATACTATCGAATTTTACTTTGAAAACATTTATTTTTAACAATTTTTCTTTAAAAGCATTTCATTGTTGTACATGTAAAATTTTATTTTCTTAAAATGTAAAATGGACATTTAAAAACGTTAAACGTTAATTAACAAATTAGATTAACAGTTTTTGTAAAGTTCTAAAATATCACAAGGTACTATGTATTTTTAATACAAATATGTACTTTATTTTATACAATAATCAACTAGCTTAAAATTGTGGAAATGTTGCAGCATTGTGTTTATAAATAATTTGTACAATATTTACATATGTTTAAGGCGTTTTTTCGTGTTAATACGGTTCAAAACATTTTAAAAACATTGAATCCTATCTAACTCTCATATTTATATTGTCACTTCAAATGCGTTTTGAACCACTCCGATGAATACGGTTAACACGCAAAAATGACTTTAGTTCTTGGTTTTCCGGTTCTTTACAAGATACGTCCCGCATAGGCTGGTGCCTTAAGTTGGGGTCACAAAAATATCTAAAGTAGCCTCTAAACGATTATATATTTTGTCAAATAAGAAAATTTGATCGTATGCGGTCTTGTTTGATGTGTTTGTCGTTTGTCAAACATAAAAATTGCTCGACATGTTTTATGGGAATTTGAATTGATGAGCTGTTTGACGAACATGTTTTAAGGTGTGCAGTTTGTGTTGTCAAATTTCTTCAGATTTTTTATTTTTGTCATAATGCGATTGTTTTGCAATCAAATTTTCTTAGTTAAGGTAAATATTTAAATTTCAATCAATTTTAACTTCCGTTCTTTTGCTAGAATTTTTTTACCTATGTAACTCGGACATGTTGGTGTTCACTTTATGAAAACAATATAAAACTAAAGATATTTGACAAACACTAACCGCACACCTTCAGATATGATGTCAAACAGTTTATCAATTTTTATATTTTTATTAAATACAGTGTGTCCCAGGATAGGTGTTATAAGAGGAAAAACTGGTCGTATAGTCCAGAACTGACAAATACAAAATTTTATTCCGATTGGTAATATACAGGGCGAGTTATAACTAAAAATAGAAAAATTACCAAGAACAAAGTACATTTATTTTTAAATATAGGACAAAATTGTATAAGTAAATGTTGTAGAGATATATATTTAAAAATATTATAATTTTTTAAATTTTGCTCTTTCTTGCTCATTATTTAAGTTGAAATGCGTAATGTAAAAATTTTACAATTACATTTTTTTAAATCTTATGCTTTAAGGTAGTTCTACCGATACCACAAGAGTCAAATGCTTAAGGTAATTTGACTACCGTGGTATTTATATTTGGCAACGCTGCGTAAAAACAATAGAAATCATACGCAAAAATCTACTGCACAAGCATCTTTAAAATAGTATAGGTTTTAAATCGTTATGTTTATTTACTAATAAAATCTCTATACCACCCTTATCATATCACCAAAGATATATTTTATTGAAAAAGCAAAACAGTTACTGAAAAAATTAATAATAAATTTATAAAACAAGGTCAAGTAGCACATAAATAGGGATAAACATGGAAAGTTTCGGTCAACTAACGTAAATATTGATACATCGGATTATTGTCGTTGAATTGTTCACTTAAAAACGCTCGGAGAAAACATGTTTTCTATTTATTGCGGATATTTATTATCACTTATTGGATTTTGTAATCGAAAACCGTATTGGACGGGCATCAATTTTTTTATGTCACATACCGTATTCGATAAACTTTTTCAGGCGCAGCATAACCTTTTGGCGGCGTTGTCACATGTCAGTCACATAGCATATTTGTCTTAATTATTTATTAATTATTCCTATCACAATAGAAAAACAATAGAAACCATACGCAAAAATCTACTGCACAAGCATCTTTAAAAAAGTTATAGGTTTTAAATTGTTATGTTTATTTACTAATAAAAATCTCTAAACCACCGTTATCATATCACTAAGAAATATATTTCATTGAAAAAGCAAAACAGTCACTGAAAAAAATTATAATAAATTTGTAAACCAAGTTCAAGTAGCACATAAATTTAGGGATAAACATGGAAAGTTTCGGTCAACTAACCTGTCAACTTACGTAAATATTGATACATCGGATTATTGTCGTTGAATTGTTCACTTTAAAACGCTCGGAGAAAACATGTTTTCTATTTATTGCGGATATTTATTATCACTTATTGGATCTTGTAATCGAAAAACATATTTGACTGGCATCAATTTTTTTATGTCACATACCGTATTCGATAAACTTTTTCAGGCGCAGCATAACCTTTTTATTAATTACTATCACAAGCTCTAAAGGTCGAATTTTAATTAGCCAAAATGTTCCGAATTGTTTTATCCTTCCGTTGATACAACTTTCATTGAAATCTGAACATCTCTTTTTGAACACAGTTTTTGTGAAGTAAAATAAAATCTGCGATTTCCCATAAGGATTATTGTTTAAGCAATTATTTTATAATATTTATAACTTTTTTTTTTTTCAGTTCTCTGTAGACCTTTGAAGATGTATGGTTGATCTTTCTATTATAAAGTACCAGTGTGCTAAGTTTCATAATTTTCTGAACATTAATTATTATACCGGTAGTACTACCTTAACTTCAAATTTTGACATAAAATTCAATTCTCTACAACATTTACTTATACAATTTTGTTCTATTTTAATAAATTAGTAAATAAAAGTAGTTGGCTCCTGGGCATTTTTCATATATTGAACACAACAGCACAACTTGTTGATGACACAAAAAAATGGTGCAGTGTTGTACAGAGTTGGGTAGTATTCGAATACTTAGTTTTTGAATCCTATTCAGAATACATTGGGCTATTATTCCAATACATCTGTGTTTGGTATTTGACTAAATACTTTTTTGGTCAGTATTCGGGATTCTGGATTGTAAATACCATTTTTTAATCATATTATTCGAATAGAGGTTCTGAGTATTCAAATACCGGAATTTGAACTATTCGAATACTGGAACGTCATTGCCAGGATTCAAATTCAGTTTTTTAATAAGAAAAAAGGTAACAACACCTTTTTTTTCTCTTCAAAAAATATGACTACTGAATTTTTTTAGGGGTACGGACCTTTTTTTTCCTGGTATTCAAATCCTAAGTACTGGAATACTTTATTCAGGATTTGTATTCGAGTACAGGATATCAGTATTCGACCCAACTCTGCTGTCAAATTATTATAAATTAATCTGAATTGATGCACCTTCAGTTGTCTAATATCCATCCGCATTTTATACTTGTACTTCTGGTATGTGACTACTGTCAATTATTTATCTAATTTTTTTAAAGTCCTTAAACTTCACACATAATCGGAAGGTATAGTACTAACATTTTCACTAATGGCCGCTAGTCTCACTGTAGGCCTTCTGACATCTGCACTATTAGGACATGGATCCCATGACGGCATCGTTGACAGACCTACAACTTCATATGCTCGTTCGGGCATAGTTGTCACAGACAGATCTGAATAATAGGCACTGGAGGGTGCACTCGATGTTGGAGCGTCTGTGTCTGTATAGGCTGAGTTTTGGTATGCTGGCGAGTTGCTATCTGAAACAAGGGCAATGGATTTAAAGAAATATACCTAAATAATAATAAATGTCGTCTACAGTGTGTTCGGAAAAGTTTGGGTAATCTTTCAAAAAAAAAAAAAAAAACTCGTAAAAAGAGTGCTATGGGAATTCATAATGTATACAGTGAGGATATTAAAATAGTTCCTTCCACTTAATCTTTTGAATGGGATAAGATATCAAGATCGGGTAAAATTTGGGTAAAAGGGTGTCACTTAAACAACTCTGTCATAAAAGTAATTTCGGACACGTGGCCTACTGCCAAGGGGACACGAGCAACTTTTTTTTAATAGAAAGGGGGTCATAACGTACCTCGTTTTAAAGGTCCTTTAATTCTCTACTCAACGCAACTTTGTTTTTTAAATTTGGCCCGGCCGTTCCAGACTTAGAACCGTTTAAAATAGAACCGTTTAAAATTTGGCCTAAATACCGTACAAACAGTGCGGTTTTAATGAAATTGGCTTGTAAGTCTAGAACGACTGGGTCCATTTTTAAAAACGAAGTGGCGTTAGGTAGAGAATCCAAGGGCTTTTAAAACGAGGTGCTACATGACCCCCATTTCCATTTTAAAAAAGTTGCTAGGGCCCCTTGACACTAGGTCACGTGACCAAATTTGTTTTAATGCTAGAAAGTAGCTTAAGTGCATTCTACACAAATTTTACCCGATCTTGATATTATTGAGCCATTCAAAAGTTAAGGGGAGCGAATTTTTAAAAACCGCAATGTATGACAAATTGGAGCTACCCTTCAAAAGCTTTTAACTCTGGAACAACTGGACCAATTTTTAAAAATAAAGCGATAATAAGTAGAGAATTACATGACCCCTCTTTCTATTTGAAAAAAGTTGCTAGTGCCCCTTGGCACTAGGCTACGTCACAGAAATTATTTTTATGTCAAAGAGTAGTTTAAGTGAGACCCTTTTACCCAAATTTTACACGATCTCAATATTTTATCCCATTCAAAAATAAAGTGGGAGAAACTCTTTTCATATCCTCACTGTATAGCATCTTATTTGAAAAGCCTTTGATTCTCTTTTTAACACCTTATTTTTAAGGCCCTCAAACTGCTTTGTTTTTAAAATCGGCACGGGCAGCAATTCCAGACTTACAAGCGTTTGAAATTTGGTTAACTATTGTGGGTGTCGCCTTTTCGTTGTCCTTACAGGTTATTTCGGAAACTAAAAAGATAGAACAAATCTGATTGTACATTTTCGGTTTTGACTTTTGAAATTCAGGGGTGGAAGTAAGTCATGGCTAACTTTTTTGTGACGAGAATGTGCAAAGAGATTTGTTCTATCTCTCTTAAAGAATAGGCGCCACCCTGTACAAACAGTAAGGTTTGAGTGGCATTCATTGTAAATTATAAGTCTGGAACAGCTAGGTCGATTTTTCCATTTTTTGACAGAAGGTCTTAAGTAAGACTGTGTTTTTCTTTTTATAAGCTTTACGTCTGTTGTTGGTATATACAGGGTGTCCCAAAGTTATAGAAACTGCTAAGTATCTTAAAACTAAAAGCCATAGAAAAAAAGTTGTATAAAATCAAATCATCTTGTGATGACCCTGGAAATAACACTAAAAGTAGTATTAGTGAATATTTCAATTTAAAATTGACTTGTTTAACCCCAGAAATATCCAGAAATACAATGCTGAAAAATATTTACATAGATATTACAGTACTAATCAGTTAAGGGACAAAAGCCATCAACGGATATTTGGGGGTCAGTTATTTGGTGGAAAATGTCTAATTTAAAAACCAAATAAGACAAACTAAAATTATAGAAAATCATGAAATCCTTTGAGAATTAAAACCTTGATGAATTTTGACCCTTAACTTATTAGTAGCGCTTTATGCTGAGTTTTCTCAGCTTTTCATTTTTTCAATAAAAACATTAGGGTCGCCATTTTAAAAGGTCCAAAAATATCCATAAATTCCACTTTTAAGCTCAATTTTAAGCTCGCGACAATATTACACAACTTTTTATTTAAAGCTTTTTCCAGAGCTCAGAGTTTTGGAGATATTTAGAAGTTTCTATTCTTCTAGGTCAGTCTGTATAGTTCCAACACAAAAAAGTTACACCTAATTTTTACCGTACCCCTGTCCTCACGGTCTGAATTATCCCTATCCAGCTCCGCATAGAGTGCCTCCTCCACATTATACTGATCCTCCATGTGGGTATAATGATTCTCTACGTGCGAAGAAGGTGGATTATTTAGGTTAGAAGGAGGCGTACCGCTTCTCCTCGCCAGCCAAGACCAAACGCCATTAACGTTGGGGTTCACTGGCATGTTGGGGAAGGTTGGAGGTGTAATTGTGCTGATGTCCTTGTCACCTGGTGTATGTATTGGAGGCCTGGGTGATATTTGTTGGTGAAGAGATATGCCACATTCTGTTTCTGAAAGTTGAAAAATTGGTAAGATGGTTAGTTTAATTTATTGGGTGGTATAAATAAAAATGAAGTAGGTACTAATACTTAAATTATTAGCATTACTTCAAATATAAAGTAGGTACTATATTAAGACGCATCTACTTTAATTTTTTCCTATTAGAGCTTATAGAAAATAATGTAGTATTTACTTGGAGTATGTACTTTTATTCGAAGTAAATACTATGAAGTAAATGCTTATACTTGTAGTATGAACACCGTTCTACAAAAAAGGGGGAATAAAGTAAAAATAAGATTAGTTTAAATTTCAATTTTGATGATGGATATCTCAAGAACGAGACGTTTCCGTCAAAAATCTTTTGGATTCGTGATCAGCGCCTCAAAAAACCCCGTATACCAAATTTTGTCAAAATTTAAGTTGTCGCAACTTTCTAGAAAATTATATAAAAAAATGATATTTTAATATTTAGTAGTTCTTGAAATGGTTATTTGTATACATATTTTTTCGGCAGAAAATATCTCATTAAAGGCTGTTCACAAAAATAGTATATTCTCATACAACGGTATATTGTTTAGAAAAAGTAACACACTGTATATCGCATTATTAGTTGCTTGCAAAATTTGCCCCAACTGAGAAAAAAAATGTGACTATTTTTAGCAATGCAAGCAAGATTGACTAAATATCGGTGTAAGGCCTTTAAAAAAGGTATTCTGTATTTAACTCAAAAAGGGTTTAGTCGAAAATCATTATGAAGAACTTAAAGCCATCTTTTGTTGTTAATAAGGTTCAAAACATTTTAAAAACATTACATTTTCTTGTTAAACAGTGACGTCATGTACGTTGGTACTTAACCGTGTTTGAATACATCCCGGACAATGGTTTAAAAACAATATTGTTATCTTTGCCGGGCGGGCGTATGCATCGTATTCATTAAAAACATTGTTTCGGTTATTTTTCGTAAAATTTTTACGTCGCTGTACATGGCAAGTAAAAATGTTTATATTTGGTTTAAACAAAAGTACATATTAATCCTAAAAATAAAAAAAAACACACTCATAACCTAAAAGTTTATTGTGCTGTAAAGCAACGGTTTGAAAACATACATTTTCTTGATTCTTATATTTATATTGTCATTTTTGAATACGGTTTGAACTAGTTAAACGAATACGGGTTTTCTTGCCAACCGTATTCGTCGGAGTGGTTCAAACCGCATTCGAAAATGATATAAATATGAGAATCAAGAAAATGTAGGTTTTTAATCCTTTGCGTCACAACCCAAGAAGCTTTATATTATGATTATGATTTTTAGTGTTTAGGGTTAATATTTACTTTAGGTTACACCGAATATCACAGTTTTTCGCCGTGTAGGGTAAAGTGGGGGAATACCGGCCCTCGGGGAAATTCCGGCCATCAAGATTATCCCACCCCAATAAATATTTTGAAGCGACAAGTGTACCCTAGTGACGCTCCTCGGTAAACATAACAGTTAGTATCGTTTAGGCAGTCTAAGAGTATAGCTGTGTAATTTTTAGTTCATTTGATCAAAAAGCACGTGCTACAATAAGAAAAGTGTCATTTAGGTGCTGCATATTTCAAAGACCGTAAGTAGTAAAAAAATTTGTTTGTATAAAAATAAACTTAATTCTGTTTTCTATAGCTCAGTTTACTCAAAACTAACGAAAGTTAAGGCATTTTTAAATAATTTGTTTGGTTATAAAATATTGTTTTGGGGTTATTCCGGCCAACAAAATATTTGTATGGCCGGCATTACCCCATTGCTTTTTTTTCAGATGTCGCGGACCTATAAGCGAAAAACTACGAGAGCTTCTTGGAGTCCCGAGACGCTTCAGGCAGCTCTTGCCGCAATAGAAAGCGGACGTGCTGTTCGGGAAGTTTCAAGAAGTTTTGCCATCCCAAGAGCTACTCTTCAAGATCGACGTAGGGATAGGCGAGTATCCAAACCTCAATTGGGACGACGCCCAGTATTTACTCAAGAAGAGGAGCATGAATTATCGGAGCGAATAATTAATCTTGCCAAGCTCTTTTTGCTTTTGCCAAATCCAATAATCTCGAACATCGGTTTAACGAGAAAAAAGGCTCTGAAGGTCGTGATTGGTTAGAAGAATTTTTACGACGAAATCCATAAATTCGTTTAAGAAAACCGGAGTCGACCAGTGTAAATCGTGTGACGGCTTTTAATAAAGAAGAAATAGATTTCTTTTTTGCAAACCTTAAAACTCTGATGGATATGTACAAATTTTCTCCAGCACGAATATTTAACGCTGATGAAACTGGAATTACAACGGTACAACGTCCAAACAAAATTTACGCTAAAAAAGGTCAGAAAAGAGTGGGTTTTATAACTAGTTGGGAGAGAGGAAAAACACTACTGTTCTTTGTGCATTTAGTGCATCTGGCATCTACGTTCCTCCAATGTTTGTATATGCCAGAAAAAGAATGGCCGATCATTTAAAGGTTAACGGACCTCCAGGTGCTATTTATCAATGTTCAGATAACGGATGGATAACCGAAGATATATTTATTGAATGGTTAAAGCACTTTCAGCATTGTGTAAAAGTTTCAAAAGAAGATCCGGTTATGTTAGTAGTAGATAACCACTCAAGTCACTGCACTTTGAAAGTTTACAATTTTTGCAGAGAAAGAGGAATCCATATTCTCACAATTCCACCACATACATCTCATAAAATTCAACCACTTGACGTCACCTTTTATGGTCCTTTGAAGGCAGCGTATAATTCAGAGTGTGATAAATTTATGAAAAGTCATCCAGGAGAAAAAATTACTAACAGTATGGTTGCGGATTTATTTAACAAAGCTTTTGGAAGAGTTGCCACCATCGAAAAGGCTACTAAAGGGTTTGAGGTAACGGAAATATTCCCTGTCAACCCTGATGTTTTTACAAAAGAAGATTTTGCTTCTGCGGAAAACTTATTAAAAAAGGTAGACATAAGCGGAGATGAAACCGGTAAAAACCTATCATTTGCAGAAATAATACCAGTACCAGTTCCTGGATGTTCTGGTATTAATTCTGCCAACCAAAAAGAAATCAAAGGTAGAAAAAAGCAACATTCTGAAATATTTACTTCTACTCCCATGAAGGAAACTTTGGAAAAAAAAGAAAAAGCAAAACAGGAAAAGTTGCAGAAAATAGGACAGTCAAAAGTAAAAACAGTAAAAAGACAGATTTTTGATAACTTCGCTGAGAAGAGCGTTTTGGTGGAAAAAACATCAACACCTTACAAAAGAAACCTCAGGAAGAAAAGTAAGGTAACATACCTTAATAGTGATTAGGAAGAAGAAACGTCAGACATTGAAGTTAATGAAGATATTTGCATATTTGCATATTGTGGAGAATTTGGGAAAGACCGGGAACTCTGGCTAAAATGTGTGAGTTGTTCTGGATGGGCTCACAGTAAATGTACCGATGGGGAAAAAAAGAAAATGTTTGTGTGCGATTTTTGCCAATGAACAAAATTATGGGTAATTGCGGCCCGTGGCTGTCATTTCCCCAAGCGATGGGGTAATATCGACCACTCAAATATTTCTTTAAAATACTGTATTTTTATAAAAATGTTTTGATAATTTTTAATAAACATGGGTTTTATTCCCTAATGCCTTACCTACCACTTAAACTTCTCACTTCCCCCTAGAACATAAAATCTTAAAGATATTACAGATTTTCCTTAAGGGGCCGGTATTCCCCCACTTTACCCTATATATAAAAAGTTTACAAAAACTGACCAAAATAAAGTTTTTAATGAGTACGATACAGACCAATTTAGTTCTTTTGTCTATAGTGTATAAGCAATATTTAAAGGTATATCGGCCAGTAAAGCAACAACAAAGGAAGCATGTTTAGTCATCCTATTTAAAATGTCTACATGCCGGCATTCGCGTTAGACCGTCTTTTTCCCACACATTGCCTATAAACGCCTTCATTTAGCTGATTCTGTATACCTACATATGTATGACACTAAATCCATTACTGTATTTTTATTTGTAATATCGCAGGTACAAATGTGGTAGGAATTTTCCTGCATATTATACAATAGAAGTATGCTCGTAAAAAAGCGTCGACTCAGCAATAATTTAAACTCTAAATCAAAATTAAATCAATACAGAAAAAGTTCAAAACATAAATGTAAACATAATGGAAACCAAAAGATCTTTTTTCTCACATTGTCGCATATTTTGCAACCCATCCGAGTGATGCGTTATTGTATGTTAAACATAATCAACAGAACGACTGCCGATGACTTGTTTTTATCGAGTCTTCATTAATTTTTAATTCATCATCAAGAAACATTTCGTTAATCAAAGAATTTTAACTAGCCACTAATATTAATGAAGAAATAAAATTAAACTTACCACTTACGGATGAATTCTTTAACCTGCTGAAACAATGGAACGTTAATGAATAATGTATATTAACTTATTTAGGGTTGAGAATACACAGGGCCGGCTTCTTTTTTTTATTATTTAAAATTAATAAACCACTTATTTTATGGGCCAAAGCCACACGACTATCGGACTGGGCGAACGCGTAACTTTTTTTTCTCGGAAAAGTTTACCATAATGATTTATATGCAATTTTTTATTCGTGTTGGTAACCACCATGGTTTTACACTCGTCAATGTTACACTTGTTATTTAAAAAACAATAATATTAATTATTACCATATTAAAATAATTAAAATAAGTATCACATTTACAATGTGTCTATATATTCTTGCATATTCTTTTTTTTATACTTATAAACAGACTAAAATTATAATAATTCTGTTATTTGGCACTTCTTATCGCATCTACTTTTTTTTACTTATAAACGGATTAAAATTAGGTACTCTAATTTTAATATTTGGCGCTCCTTTATTACATCTACATCTGTAACAATTACTTTGGTGGTTATTTAATTGTAAACATACAAAAATAAAAAATAAATCAACAATTAATAAATAAAAAATTTAACTTTAGGTATCTACAGGTATAAGTAAGGATAGATATAAATTTTGCATGACCGGCAGTATGGATTTCGCCACAAAAGATCTACAGCAGATCTTATTTCCTTCTTATCACACTGCTGGAATAAGTCTCTTGAGTTTTTAGGTGAGTCCCAGATCGTTCCTCTTGATATATCCAAAGCTTTTGATCAGGTCTGGCATGCCGAACTTCTTAATAAACTTTCCTCCTATGGTCTTTTAACTAAACTTTGTACTTGACTTTCTGGTTATCTATCTGATCCACGTATATCAGTTATTCTAGACTGCCATTTTTCAAGCTTTTACCAAGTAAATGCTGGAGGGCCTCAGGGCTCAGATCTGGCACTAACATTATTTCTTCTTCACATCACATTGACTTTCTCTCGTCCACAACTAATTCCATTCATAGTTTCGCTGACGATAATACCCTTCACTCCATTTTTTAGGTTTCTATACCCATCACTAAACCTGATTTGGAAAACAAACGCAGAGCGATGCAAATATCTCTTTCGCAGGATCTTAATTTAATATTGAATTGGGGCGCCAAAAATCTCGTCCATTTTAATGCACCCAAAACACAATTATGTTCCTTGTCGCGAAAAGAGTCATCAAATACTCATCCTCTACTTATGTGCGGCCAAGTTTTACAGAGCAAAGACACCTTTAATCTTGTGGGCGTCACATTTCAAAGTAACCTTAACTGGCATAAACACATTGTATCTATAGCCACGACAGCTTCAAAAAGCTTGGATTTCTCTTTCAGGCCAAATAGTATTTTTTTCCTTTCTAATTTATACACTTTATATGTTTCCCAAATCCGACTTCCCTTGGAATATTGTTCTTATATCTGAGGCATGGCATCCCCCACAACCCTAAGCATTCTTAATTCCATTCAAAGAAGAGCTATTCGTCTTATTAATGATCCTTTACTTACAGAAAGGCTTCCCTCTCATGCCCATCGTCGGGCTATGGGGATTTATCGCTTTTTTATAGGTACTTCTGCTCTAAGGAATTGTCCAGTATAATTTCTCAACAGGGAAACTCGTGGTGCCAGTCGTATGCATCCCTATACGGTCCAACTGGACAGACCCCGAACTTCCCACTTTGTTCGTTCTTTAATCATAGAGTTTCTAGAATGTGGAACCAGCTGCTCGCGGAGGTCTTTCCTTCAACTCCAAATCTTTAAATATTTAAGTCCCGTGTCAACAAACTCCCTCTTACCTCGCTTAAGACACCCACGGTAAGTTAGTATTTAGGCTTTTAGCCTCCGTGGATTGTCCAAAGACAAAAAAATCTTCAGGGTTAAAATTTTCAATGATAACTATCTACAAACTGACGTAACCCTTGCGATTTTTGGCACAATGTTTAAAAATTCCATGTTAAATATTGTTTTAAACTTGTCCGCCAAAAAAGGGGCACATTCGCCCAGTTCAACACCCGAGACATTTGACATTGACAGGCTGGCTTAAAGCGCCGCTTTTATATATGGCGGTATGAATATTTGAGGTAGGCTCGTCAAAAGAAACCCCTAAAAGGGTTCTTTTCATAAAGTCCATTTCATTACTGGCTCAGGCACTATAAATTAATAAATTTTATGAGACCCACGTATTTGTTAAAGCTTTTTAAGGCAAATTTCCTTTTCTCCATCCTCTATTTATGAGCGCTCAAGTTCTGCTGAGCATACATTTATTCTTTTGGTCACATTGGAGAATAACCTTAACTGGCATAAACACATTATAGACACGGCAGCGTCAAAACAGCTCGAATTTCTTGTTTGAGCCAAAAGTTTTTCTCCTTTCTAATGTATATCTTTTTTATGACCAGTGATTTCAATTGTTATCATATCTGGGAAATGGCATGGCGCCCCTTCAATCCTAAGCATTCTTGCTTGCGTTTAAAGAAGAGCTGTTCGCCTTATTAATGATCCTTTGTTTACAGAAAAGCTTCCTTCTCTCGACCATTACTGGGGGATCAATCGCTTTTTATAGTTACTTTTGCGGCTTCTGCAAATAATTGTCCAGTATCATTCCTACCCTTGCAGTTTCCAACAGAAAAACTTGTAGAGCCAGACGTATGTATCCCTATACGGTTGAACTGGACAGACCCGGGACACAAAATATGGTTTACTATTTATTTAGTTGTGAAATAAACAAAGAAAAAAGGCGTGTAAGAGGCATGCGGAATAGTAGTTTTATACAATATCTTAGTAGATATTTGCCCGGCCCTGTGTATAAACAAAATTTAATAAGGATATAGCCAGACGTTACCTTTTGCAATGCAAAACTATTATCATAATGACCGCGCCTATTAGTGCGGAACTCAACGAGACAATCACCAGTGTCAGGACCCAGCCAAGTTCCCCCGCTGTTTCTGAAACAAATAAGGCACTATTAGATAAAAGTTATTTTTTAAACAGTATTTATAATAATTTAAAAAAATCCAGATATAATATTATTATACAAGTGTATAATAGGTGTCAAGTTATAAATTTACATCCCTCTTAACTTTTTTATTTTTTATTCTACAAAATAAATTATATAATTTGTTGGGTATATTCTGTAGTTATTAGATTTTTAAAATATATTTACACCCTGTACACGGTGTCCAGTGGCGGATTGAGTTTCCAAGGCCCTTAGCACGGAGGCTGTGTAGGCCCTCTATTGCTGGAAGATGGAAGGAAGTATAAAATGAAAGTTCATCAAAATAGAAAATGTAGTAGGTATAATTTAAAACTTTAAACATTTCTTTTTGCGCGGCGGGTGAACAGGCACGTGGCGTTCTCACGCCTCCGCCCGCCATACCGCGCACTCCGGCCGAGATCGTGGACTGCGTCTACCGGCTTGCCTGTACCGCGCGGGCGGTTTGCGCACTCGGTCGGTCGCGGCGCGACGACACGTAAGGGCGCGCGGCGGGCGGGACTCTGCGTGGGTGTATGCGAAGGGGAGTATCGCTATATTGGAAGCTAAATAAAAAATACTAAAGTGGTGTTTACGTGGAATTTTTTTAATGAAGTAAACAACTTAGACAAACCAAAAACAGGTAATATCAAAACGTAATTATCATATTCACTAACAGTATGAGGGGTCACACCCGGACTGCCCGCGCCTTGTGATCTCGGACATGTAGTTGAATCTCGATAAAATGTAGGTATAAAATGAAACGCCAGCAGAGAATGGAGGCCCCTGGAGAACAGGGGCCCTAAGCACGTGCTTGTAGTGCTTATACGTTAATCCGCCACTGAGGGTGTCCTATTTTCGTATGTTTTACGGGTTTCTCGCTTATGAGTAAAGTTTCAAAGATGCGGTTTTCGCGACACCGTGCTACTTTTTGTCAAACGAAAGATACCGGACACAGATTTGTCCTAGCCCCCTTAGTTTCTTCGCTACAGGGGATTTTAATAATGTTGTATTTTCGGTTAGCTCTCGTAACTTATCAAAAAGATAAAAACGGGCCCTTATAGAACTGTTTACGCAGAATACAGTGACGTACTTGAAATTTTTCGAGGATTTACTTTCTCTGGGATATTAGCCAAAGTTGCACTTTTTTAAATGGAACACCCTGTATATTTTTTTGTCATATTATTTGCCACACTGAGAGTTTTCTAAAAATATAATATAGTCAAAACTTATTATTATAAACAGCATGAAAAAATGCAATTATTTACTTTATAACATAGGCGGCTTTGGTTTAAATTAATGTCAGTCAAATTAATCAACGTCAAAAAAATGTCTAGTAATATAAATATTTATTTACAAGACAACCTAATGGATAAAAATAACAATTTTACATTTTGTACAATAAAAAATAAAAAAGTTAAGGGGTGTAAATTTATGACTTGACACTCGGTACTCGTATAAGATAAATATTTTTGGTAATTGTCTCAAAACTGGGAGCTACTGGCGATTTTAAGTACCGATGGGGGCGCTGCTAAACGTAAAGTCTAAAGAAGTAGGTAATATGCAGAGTAGCTTTCCAGTGACGAAAATTTTTGTGCGTCAAGCTCCAGGGCTTGAAGCTCTTGATCTGCTAAAAAAGTTAGTCACTGGAACGCATCCCTAGACAAGGAAAGAAATAACTTTAAAAAATCGTTTTTTTAACCTTTCTTGGTTTTATAATAATAATCTCTTTTTAATATCTAATTTCATTTTAAACAAATAATTTTAAAAATCCATTCTTAACCACAAAAACACGTTTGAATCACAAGAACCAAAAGAGGGGCTGGTGCATGAGGAGCAAGGGGAAAGAAATACGGAGCAGTTCAGGTGCATAATACTTTCCGTCACTGAAACACCATAACGTAGAAAGAAATGCTCCTGAGCTGCTTCGGGTATTAAAACGGTTTAAAAATACTATTCAAGTTTCAATATAGTCGTAAATTTGAATAGATTTATACGTATTAAGTGTGGTAAAACTCGATATGTGACATTAAGTAGTGCCCTTGATGGTTTAACAGACTTTTTGTTAGTGGTGATTAGTGAACAAAGCGCCATGTAAAACTTTTTCGGAATGAGTAAAGAACTGTTTTTGACGCTAAGCTCAGTATTTTCATACCTCATTTGCACTCCCGATAGTAGGTGCATAGTGGAAGGAGAAGAAATCTTGAATTCTAATCATATTATTTTGATTATACACACATCTTTTTATTTTAGATGTTAATGGGTTTTGTGATGCCATAATAAACATTTTAATATAGGTAAAAAGAAAGACTCTTTGATAAAAATGATAGTAAAACACACAGCTATTCACGCACAAGGCTCAAAAACGCGTGTTAAACATAACGAAGTAAATAAATAATAATATATTTATATCCATTTCAATGGTTAAGCATGTCCGATCGCCTGTTTTCCTAGGTTGCGCCGTTGACCACCAGAGGTCTCATTGATCTTAGAAATCGCCAACTCCGATTTGGACCAAATTTGGTATACGGGTTTTTTTAACTTTGATGATGGATATCTAGAGAATAAAACATTTCCGACTAAAATTCTTTTAGATTCGTGATCAGTGCCTCAAAAAAACTCCGTATACCAAATTTGGTTAAAATCGCTCCCACTGTTGTTCCCACTTTCAAGACAATTACCATATTTTTACTGTAATTCTGTAATTCTTAAAAAAATCCACACAAAAGAAAATAGTGTCTCTCAATAATCTAATAACAAGCACATTATCCTGCAAAATAAACGGTTATAAACTTAAAAGAATCCCGATTATACACGGTGGCTCTATCTCTAAAAGGTGCAGAAAATATGCTTACAGAAATTCAAGAGGCTACTTACCTCAGTACAAAAGTGGATAATTTAGGAGATACAGACTGTCAAAAATTTTAAGTGATTTTAGTTATTTTAAAATAATTTTATTAATAATTCGTGTATCGTCACAATATTTAGTTGAAGAGGGTTTCGTGGGATGAAAAATAAGAGGTTGTTCTCAATTTTATTGTAAACTCTAGAGGGACCCACCAGAGGTATCTTACACTCATTAAAAAAAAATTGTACGAGCAGGTCTAAGTTATCCACAGTTTTTTTAGAACGAGATGCTGAATTTTTTGGGAGTAAAGCTTGAAATTATTTTTGGAAGAAAAACTCAAATTAGTCTTAACTTTTAAGATACATGGTGGTAAAGTAAAAAGCTTTATTACAATAAAATTAAGAGCCGATTCTAGTTTTTACCATAAAAAACACCCTCGTGTCGAGTATTGTGACAATACACCAATTATTTACAAAATTGTTTTTAAAAAACCTAAACCAGATTAAACTTTTGACAGTTTGTGTACCTCAAAAATCATCGACTTTTGGACTGAAGTAAATTGGGTCGTCATATTTTGGCCTCAGAAATTTGTGGTAGAGCATTGTTTTAGCACATTTTAGAGACATTCTGTATTATTTGCATTATTATGCATTTTACCAACTGTGGTTAGTGACAAAAAACAACTTTTTTAAACTACTTGTATATTGTAGGATGTTTACCTTCGTTTTTAAAAGTACCGGTTGCATCGATCTCAATAATTCTATCAATTGAAAAACCAGAATTTTCTTTACCGTTACAAACTTAAAAGAAATACTAAAAATTACATAATTAATACAATTAATTAATTGCCCGAGGTCTACATTCTCATCGACAGTGCATAGTTGGACAGTTGTTGTTACTTCTTGGCAGTTTATTAAATTATAAAAGACTATATTTGTAACGTTAACCAGACCAATGTTATAGGAACATTTATTAAATGGTGCTCTAAAATAACCAGATGATAAATGGGCGGCACTAACCAAGGTTAGTTTATATTTATAAGGTTGCGACATATCCTCAACTTTTAGGCGGTTCGAGGTCGGGGACGCAAGGAAGGCACTCCACGGAGAAAAGTTGGCAAGACGGGGTAAAATCAAAGCTGATGATCAATCCAGTGGCGTCTAGAATTTGCACATTTCATTTTGCATTGTTTTGGAAGTGATATTTGTTAAAAGATGTAATTCCAAATGATTTTTATTTAAAGTTAAAAAAATTACAACTTAATAATAATTAAAAACTGTTGTGTAAACGGTTGTTCTACTAATACAATAAACTGTATATCTCCGGCACTGAACAACATGGCCAAAAAATGGGAGATGTCGTCATAACACGTCAAAGCAATATGGCCGAATGTCGCGACACTATATAGACCGACTTTGGCACTACCAACCTTTTTTTCAAATCGAAAAAGGGTTATGAACCCTTTTTCAAAGCCCTTTGTCCTACTTATCAATATTTAAACCATATGATACTAACTGCAACAGCAGTAAACAAAATATGACAAACAATAAGTGTCCTAGTGCACTAAAAGGGCTTAAAAAGAATCTGATAGGGGCACCTAACCTGAATTCCCATTAACGCAAAATATAGTGGAAAAAAATTCATTTAAAAAAATCTTGATTGCTTTTTTTTCGCAAAATTCTTAAGAGGGCATGTGAAGCCTATTTCCCAAGAAAAATTACCTATAGCAGGAGTTCGGTTCCCAAACTTATAAGTAGTGTGACACCCTCGGACACTTGCAATTTTCTCACGAAGCCCTTACCTCAAATAAAAATTTCTTTCTTATTAAAAAGACGCCCTCACCTGAAATAAAAATTTCTTTCTTATTAAAACGACGCCCTTACCTGAAATAAAAATTTCTTTCTTATTAAAAAAGACAAAAAAGCCTTCAGATAAAAAGTTTTTGTTCTACATTACTTTGCGCTTATTCCGCTGTATTCTTGGTCCTTTATTTTTACCCTACAAAAGGTAAAACAGCAAAAAAACTTCATCCCATCAACACGCGACGCCCCTGGAAGAACACTGCGACACACAGTTTGGGAAGCTTACTTTAGTATTCTTTAAAATTTACATATGTTCTAATTTGGATTTTATTTCAACATGTCATATTTGTGTTTCTCCGTGCAAGTTATTTGTCATGAAGTCATGACCAATCTTTTATTCAGACATTCAAAATAGTTGGTTATATATTTATATATTTAGCATGCAGCCATAATTTGGACACCCCTTCTATTATTTTTGGGGAAAATTTTAAAATTATATGTCATTACTATTTAACCCTTAAGCCGTTTTCTTTTCATAAAATCTTTAAAAGCTTTTTAACTCTTCTAAATACAAATACCTTATAATTCTGTACTCGACAACAGTCGATACTCCATATTTGGTACGCCTGAATACCTATAATCTTAATAATGACATTATTATAACCCAGACAATTTACTTGTGTATTTATTACATGTTGTAGCGGTAATACATAAAAAAATATATATTACAAACGATAATTGGAATATTTAAAACTTAAAACATTGGCGTAGATTTGCTGTCATTATTCTAAATTTTCTGTTTCATAATTGTATCATTACTGTAGATGTATTGGTACCACCATAGAGTAAGGAAATTATAAGAGTTATCATGGAATAGCCGATTTAAGGACAGGTCATGCGAAAACTCCCAATATAATTTTATTCGTTTCTCGTTGAAATACCGCCAGTTAGTCATTTCAGTAAGCTTACGTGTCTCCCCACCGCTGATGTTACACGAGGCGAGGCTTCGACCGACGCATTTAAAGTGTAAACTGGAAAAATGACAAGCCTGCCGCCAAGCCGGCCGCAAAAGCGGTACGAAAATTTTAGCATGCCATGGTTTCTCTTATCCGTAGGTATGTTACTTTATGGTACCACTGATCTCGATGGATTGCCAATGTTTTTATCTGCGCGAAACAAAAGTTACTTTTCATTGTCGAAAAAATGTGTTTTTGCTCTTGGATATCACTCATTCCCGAGGCTTGACGCGCAGGGTTCAAACAGACTATCCGCATTATCAGAAAGAATTTACGACGCCTTGTCTGGTTTTCCTGTTCGGAGTACGGTTGCTAATGACCCTCGGAGGAAAACTATTTTTTATCTTAAATCTATCATAATAAGTCTTTCACAATCAGAAAGTTTTACTATTCAGGAGTGTTATAGGCTATATTTTACCACGATTAAACAAAAAGTTTGCAGTTTTTTTTAATAGATAGAGTGCTTCAAGAGGAAGGTTTATTTGTATAATAATATCCAAAAAACATATACAAAGTGTTTAAAAAATAGTTTACATTTAAAATTCGATATTACTTAACGGATTTTGATGCGGTTTTTTAATAGTTAGACTGATTCAAGAGGAAGGTTTATATGTATAAAATTCGATATTACTTAACGAATTTGAATGCGGTTTTTCATTCAATAGAAAGGTTTACAAAATTCCTTAAATATAAAGATTGGCAAAATAATTATTAGTATGAAAAAAATATTATACAGGGAGTACCAAACATTTTTTATCACTATTCAACCCAACGCAAGTTTCTTATCACTATTCAATGTATTTTAATGCGGTTTTTTTAATAGATAGAGTAATTTAAGAGGAAGGTTTATATGTATATAATAATATTCAAAATATTCACGGTGTGGGAAAGGGGAATTGTTTTACTGCAAATTTAACGCGTGGCAAGCAGCGGGCAAAAGCTAGTATATATATATATATATATATATATATATATATATATATATATATATATATATATATACACACTTAATGGATGGTATTTATTTGGGTACACGCCAAAATAAAATTAAAAGTACTAAAAATGCAAAAAAAAATTAAACAAGTAAAAAGATAATTCAAAATCGACGTTTCGGTGGCAAATCTGCCACCGTTGTCAAGACAAATGGAATAAAAATAATAAAAATAAAAACTTGCTATTATTTAGGTTTTAAAATTCAAAATTTTTTATGTTCTTCTAGGATATTCTGAAAACTTTGACATTAAATTCCTGAAGATACTTCAGTATCAAGCAAAGGCAACCAAGTGTTATTTAAATTAACTGAAATTGATGCTACACAATTATCTTTATTTAATAATATATACGCACTTTCTTTGATTTTGCGTTTTTAGAACAAGTTTCCTTTGCTAAAATGCTCGAAGCATCCCAGTTTATTCTATGATTGTTATCAAATGCGTGTTGACAGATTTTTGATTTATGAAATTCTGTGTTTTTAATGTATGATCTGTGTTCTTTTATGCGTTTGGCTAATGGTCTACATTAAAATCACAGAATTTCATAAATCAAAAATTTGTCAACACGCATTTGATAACAATCATAGAATAAACTGGGATGCTTCGAGCATTTTAGCAAAGGAAACTTGTTCTAAAAACGCAAAATCAAAGAAAGTGCGTATAAATTATTAAATAAAGATAATTGTGTAGCTACAATTTCAGTTAATTTAAATAACACTTGGTTGCCTTTGCTTGATACTGAAGTATCTTCAGGAAGACTAAAAATTAACTAACTATTCACCTTTTTGTAAAATAAACAATCAATACACCAGCAACCAGTTATCTATGTCACTATGACACTATAACCAAACAAACATGTTTTGACATTTAATGTCAAAGTTTTCAGAATATCCTAGAAAAACATAAAAAATTTTGAATTTTAAAACCTAAATAATATTAAGTTTTTATTTTTATTATTTTTATTCCATTTGTCTTGACAACGGTGGCAGATTTGCCACCGAAACGTCGATTTTTATTATGATGATTATCTTTTTACTTGTTTAAATTTTTTTTTGCATTTTTAGTACTTTTAATTTTATTTTGGCGTGTACCCAAATAAATACCATCCATTAAATGAATCCGCCAAACTACAGAACATATCTTCAATATATACACACTTATCATAAATATTGCAACAACTAGACATAATGGGCACATTTAGGAGTAATCAGCAGCTTAACCGCTGGGTAAGCAGATTGTTAAAATTGTCAAATCAAACTAATAGAATGGCTTAATTTTGACAGTTTTAACACTTCGCTAACCCAGCGGTTAAGCGGCTGAGTACTCCTGAATGCGCCCAAAGTATCATATTTAACCAAAGGTGATAAACACATTTAATTTTAGTAGCAATAGAAATGATAATAATTTGAAGAGTGGAATTGCACGATTGGCAACAGCGGCAGAGGCGCAAATAAGGGAAGGGGTTAGGGGGCTAAGACCCCCAAGAGGGCGATTAGCCCCCAAAATTATTGGGCATTTAAAATGTATAAGTGTGTTTCGGCAAATACAGTCCATAAACTGGGGCTTAAGTCACCCCAAAAACCAAAGGCTAGTTGCGCCACTGAACAACGAGTCAACAGACTTTGCGGAAAAAGAAAAACATTGCTTCATTCTCAGGTACAGCTTGAGCCAGACATATTTTATTCTGAAACCAGTTTCATTCTATAATATAATATTTACGCATTAATTTAATTTCCTGAAGTTTAATTTTTAAAATTAATCCTTTTAAAAATTAAGAGGGGCAGGGATATTAAAGAAAAGCGCTGTATACCCTACCCTGTGCTAAACATTTTTTTATAGTTTGCGAGCAAACGTTTTTTTTTGAAAACTGTTCTAAAAAACTTTTTAGGTTTTGATACGTTTTTTTTTTAAATCTTCTAATATTAATAACATCTTCGCGCGTTAGTTTCTTATGGTAACCGATACGATGCCGCATTTTATAAAAACTAGTAGTTTCATATTGATTTCCAATCGAGCGAACGGTATTGTAAAGGTTTTCCAATTATTTTCGTACGTAAAAAATGCTACAAATTAGGAATTTAAATAATTTGGTATCGTGACTAATACCAAACGTACAAATGGTGGTTACTTAATTTGGAAAAACCTAACCTATTTTATGCAGTAATGACAAGAGAAACTTTATAAAATGGCGGTGATATGTTCTATACCGGGTGTTGCTTTGTCGAGCGGGACATAGGGAATCCCATGTAAATTTTGAAGTAGTCAAATATTGGCTCCCCTAATAATTTTAGAAAAATATGCTATTGGGATTTATTGAAGAGCACAATAAGTTCCACCCAAAATGAAAATTTGAGCATTTTTCAACCAACCGGTAAAGAGTAAACTGCTTAAATACTTCTGCAACGTAGTATCTCATTATGCACCCTGTACTCTAGAAATCAATAATAAAAACCATATCGATTTATCAGTGACAATTTAGATCATTAATTTATAATGTCATTGCCAAAACTAAACAATTTTATACGGGAATTTCAAGAGAATCCTCGCATTTTATTTTAGTTTAAAGCTAATTCCAACACATGCACTCACAGTTACGCAAGACAATAAAACAAATTTGTCTACATTTAGAAATCAATTTATGACGAAAATATCAGGATTTGATCAAATGCTCAAATATTCCCCCATTAACTGCCAGACAATAACCCAAACGATTATAAAACTCATTTCTTACGTTGGCTAGTTGGTACATCGATATTCTGGCACATTCAGCGGAAATAGCATTCCTTAGCTGGTCTAAATTGTCATATTTTTTATTGGTATAAAGCTTAGTTCTTAAACGTTCCCATAGAAAAAAACGTTTGGCGAAAGATCCGGAGACCTGACTGGCCAAGATATTGCGTGGTTCGGGCCTATGATGTCGTTATTAAATGCGTTGTTCAAGTATTCGCGCACAGCTCTGGTACTGTGTGCTGGGCAGCCATTCATTTGATACCAAATCTCTTGATTTTTACAATCAAGGTTGTTCAAAGCATGCAAAATTTGTTCCTCTAAAAGTTCCAGAAAGTACTCCGCATTCAAATTTCGCTCAAGGAAAAATGGTCCAAGGATATGGTGGCCGAAAATTCCCGCCAAAACATTAATTTTTTTGTGGATATTGAGTCCTTGTCTCAACAAATCGATCTTACTCCAGTACCAGCAATTTTGAATGTTGGGTTCGTTGTTTAATGTAAAAGTGCATTCGTCAGTAAAGCAAATATTTTATAAAAACCTCTGTCAGTGTTTGTCCTCTCCATCATCTCAAAGCAAAATTCCTGTCGTCGTATTTCGTCTCCGTCTCTTAATTCTTGGTGTCTTTCGTATTTAAAAGCGTCGTATTTACATCTTTTTAAAATTCGAGATATTGTGGTGTGGTCTTGTCCAGTAATGTCCTCCAGTTGTCTCGTGCTAATGTTTCCTTCCGCCTTCTCTACACAAAGTATCACGTCTAAATCCCTCTCGTTTTGTACAATTCGTCTCTGATTTTCACGTCGATTTTTTCACATTTGCAATTATTGATTACTGTGCCTGAAGTTTTAATTTTTTTTTATCGTCCGTTCTATTGTCGATTTACTTGGTATTGGCGTATTGGGAAAATAGGCTGCAAACATGTCCGCTACTCTTCGATAACTATTTCCCTGATAAAACCATTCTATAATAGTGATTTTTTCTTGAGAGTAGGAGGTTAAATAATATTTCTGGTATTTTATTATAAACTTCTAATAATACAGGGCGCGTAAAAAGATAGGAGAATCGTAACTTATTTTAGTATTTATCTCTTAGCAGGCGGATTGAGAAGAGCTTATACACTGGGTACAACTTTTTGTGCTCTTTAAAAATCCCAATAATATTTTCTTCTAAAATAATTAGGGAAGCCAATATTGGACCACCTCAAAATTTACATGGGATTCCCTATGTTCCGCTCGACGGAGCAACACCCGGTATAGAACATATCACCGCCATCTTATAAATTTTCTCTCGTCATTACTGCATAAAATAAAGTTCCATAAAGGCGCCACTGGATATTATGATGTGTTCATCATACAATGCCGGAAAATAATTATAATGAGTTGATGCTATTGCCCACCCATTATGATACGCTCATGTAAACGAGTTGCATGCTTTAAATCGGCGGTGCCCAAAGCCAAAAAGATCGTGTCTAAAAGTGTGTAATTACGGTTTTATCTAAAGCAGCGATTCTGCCACCACATAAGGCTTAAAATTGAGAAAGTTATCTGAGATATGAACTACTGACTGTGCAGGCATTACTTCGCGTATCTCTGGAAATTTTTGTCGTTGGACTGATTTGCATATTCCTGCTGATAAAGAGAAAAGAAACGTTAATGGTACTAAATTAAAAGGTAAGTGACGGTAGACCTGAGGCATGACTGATTGTAGATACTAAATTATTAATAATATCTTTGGATTTGGCTTAAAATATTTCGTTATTTTGGAAGTCTGATTGCGATAAAGATAGATAGATTTACGATGTAATTGCAATAACTGCAAGCTCTTTGAAAAACAGTAATA
This sequence comes from Listronotus bonariensis, assembly GCA_014170235.1. Lineage (NCBI taxonomy): Eukaryota > Metazoa > Arthropoda > Insecta > Coleoptera > Curculionidae > Listronotus > Listronotus bonariensis. The sequence continues at coordinate 148,676 of JACEGR010000380.1, read as the reverse complement.
AACCAAATTAAACTGTTAAAAACTGTGTTTTTGGTGGTTTTTCGAATACCTTTAATTTTCCTATATGCACCCTTATTTTCGGCCCAAATAATTTTCATCCTGTGGTAACTTATGCTGTTTTTTTAAAGTATGTCTTAAAAGTTTTATCTACAGCAGCGTTTTAAGCCACCACATAAAGCTAAACATTGAGAAAGACTGAGCACCCAAACAGCAAGCTGACGTCTTATTGACGTCTCTTTTTAGTCATTTTTGGTCATCCAAGACATCATAGGATGACGACAAAATGACGTTAAAATGACCTCCCTGATGACGCATATACATTTTTTTTCAAAAGCTAAAATGATACGATATTTTATTTGAAAATTCAATGGGAAAAAACTCCTTACTGCTTGCAAATTCCTTGTACTGCAAGGGCTCATCTCTCGGGACACTGTCCAACCTGGAGTTGCAAATTTTTACACTAGCCGAAGACCGATCTCTAACTATTTTGTTCTCATCGGTATGGTGTAGGCGATAACAACAAGCTCCAAAAAATGTCTATAAGAAGCGGAGATGTTGAATAAACGTAGTAGTTTATTGTCCATTACGCCATCTATCGGTAGAGTTTTTCCTATTTCAATTTTGTAAAATTATTAGTCTTATTTTTCTGTCATATGATATTTCGATTGGATTTTGACACGAATTATATAATGTCACAAAATTTTTCTGGCGGGTCGCTTCAACGACGTCAGTAAAATGACGTCATAATTTTGGTCTGATGACGTCTTATGACCAAAAATGACTAATTAATGACGTCATAATGACGCCAGCTTGCTGCATTACTTCGCATATATCTGGAAATAAATTTTTGTCTTTGGACTGATTTGCATATTCCTGCTGATAAAGAAAAAGAAACGTTAATGATACTACAAGATATTTCGTTATTTTCGTAGTCGATAAAGATAGATGGATTAACGATGTAATTGCAATTTCTGTTTGGCCATAATTATGTTCCTGGGGCAAGATATCTTTAATGTATTTTTTTAAAATTTTAGTAGACTCGTCTTTTTTGGTGGGATGCAAAAGGCGAGAAGGGAATTGATTAGAATTCTTAAAAAGTAATAAGCTTGTTGCAAAACGAAGTTTTGTTGCATGGTTGACCCAGACCCCTTAGATTCTCCTAGGGACCTCTATATTCAGCCAAAAAGAACTCCATGCTTTGGTGAAATCTTATGCTATTTTATTTACATTGGATTAATTGTTTCTGCACAATAATATCTCAATACAATTTTGTTTAAAAAATGAGAAAAGCAACTTTGATAGCTTACACCTTGGCAACAAACTGACCGATTTACAATTTTGACATATTAAGAAAAGAAGTTTAAGACTATTTAAGAGCAAACACATTGTTGGTAACTTTACAACAGCTAAAGGCGTCCCTATATAAAAAAATATATCTAGGTTTTATCGTCTGGGCTATACCCAATTTGCAAAAATTTTCCATTGTTTTTTTAAACAAAATTGAATTAAAAAATATTGGGCAGAAACAAATATTATCGATTTTAAAAAAATTACACATGATATTCTACAATAACATAAACTTCTTTTTGGCCAAATATAAAAATCTTTAGAAAAATATAAGAGATTCCAAAAACAATTCCGTATATAATTTAACCAACTAACCAGAACTAACCAAAACTACAATTGTTTCCTACGGACACTACTTAAAAAGTAATGAGCGATTAAAATTGGGTAGAAACATTTTAAAACTCGGTACCCACGGTATCCTAGTCCCTAGAACTTAGGCTTATATTTTATTTAGTGGATTTATTTTCTAGGAATATAAATTTGCACAAAATATTATTTGGTCTTTCTTCAGAATAAAGATTTTTAATAAATATAAAAAGAAACTTAAACTTTTTACATATTATGAAGAGCTATTCTGCTCTTGCAATAATATAATAAAAATTAAGATTACTTTAAAATAAATAAATTTATAATTAATTATTTATTATAAAATAACTATTATTTTCATTTAGGTTATTTAAAATGTTTAAAAAATTTCCATAGAAAACGTTGCAACCCCTAAAACTATTTGAGGCGCGCCCAAGGAATCAGTTCACGTCTGGCAGCCTTGTTTATTTCGACCGGAAGTCTTTGAACTCTTGTTTAGGGGTTGCAACCTTTTCTTTAGTAAGTTTTTAACTCTTAATTTTTAAATTTTTTCTATAACCTAAAAAAATAATTAGGTATTTTATATTAAATAATTCTTTATTAATTTATATCTTTTAAAGTAATCTTATTTTTTATTATATCATTGTAAGAGCAAAATAGCTCTTTATATTACATCCAAAAAATAAGTTTCTTAAAATATTTATTTAATATTCTGGAGAAAAGCCAGGTATATTCTAAAGTTAATTGACTTCTTTGACTAGACTATTGTCCTTTTTTTAAAGTACAGAAAATGAAAGACAGCAAGACTAATTAGAATATTAATGACTAATTTACAACTTGTCACTTCATTAGGTGCTGATGTGCAACCGCGTGTTTTTATGTTTAACTGTAAAGCAAGTGACAGAACGTATTTAGTTAAAGAGGAAGCACGCATGTACTAAATAAATAAAATAGACAATTTTGCTTTAAAATGATTTATTTGATTGGAAAAGGTTATATGTATGCGACATTTGCACTAATTTGATTTTACGAATTGATTGGTGAATAAGTAAAGAGGCATTTTTGTGAAAATCCTCGTAAAGTCACTAACTTTATTAGGATCAGAATTTATTTATATCAGGAGGGTTACGACAGAACCGCCACAATGTCTGCCATTTTTTTGACTTCGTAAGGTTCCTTTTTGACCATGTTATTAATCGGTATAAGTGTCAATACCAGTGCCGGAAAAATACAGTTTATAGTGTTATTAGAACAAATGTCTACGCATAGGGTTGCCAACTTTTTTGACAAAAAAACGTATACAATCGTTTGAAAATGAAAAAAAAAGTATTTAAAAGAAAATAAAGTATTTTTCAAGTTTTATGTTTTTATAGTATTAAAAACGTATTTTTGTGTGCTTTTAGCACTTGCTAACAATATTTTGCTATTTTTAAATATGTATTTTAAAGCTGGTTTGACAATCATCATTTAAATTTAAATTAATAAACAGTTTGTTTTTAATTAAATTTATTGACGCACTATTTTTCTCTTCTCGCCACTTCAGACTAATTATTGAAAAAGCTAAAGTGGCGAAAACGGAGAGTACATAAAAAATATATTTTTTAATATTTGGTAAGCTATCAGATTAAGTATAGTATATTGCCATTTGTAGTAGGCTTTATTACGGATTCTAATACTGAATTTTTTAATTATAAACAAAAATACCGGACAATTTTCAATTACGTCGATAATGACATCTATGACATGTCATCTGTCACTGTCACATTAACATCTAACATGACATCTTACATTTCGTTCAGTAATTATAAGTCGTTTTCATAATCTGTTTTGACTTTAAAATACCAATAAATAATAAGTAGGTACCTAACTTATCCATAATTTAACGCATCCACATTAAAGGTTGAAAATAAAGTATTTTTACATACTTTATTTGTATGCAAAAATATAAAGTATAATTACCAAAAATAAAGTAAGATACGTTATTATAAAGTATGGTTGGCAACCCTATCTACGCAACACATTTTTATTACTTTTAAGTTACAATTTCAACTTTAAATAAAATATATTTGGGGGTACATTTTTTAATAACTCTTACTTTTAAAATAATCGTAAACGAAAAGCACAAAGCCTAGATGCGAATGACTAATTATCAGCTGACAAAATGTAGTTACCAGTCAGTCTTGCCAATTTTTGTTACACTTCCCTGCGTTCTAAACCTCGATTCATCTAAGGTCGGGTTAATATCGTAACTCTTTCGAGTGTATATGTCGCAGGCAAATGGTTATTTTAGGCAAATGGCTTCTGTATAGTCAAATGCTTTTTGCCTGGGAAAATGACTTCATGAATGGGCCATGCCCCCTTCCCCTTTCATGCCACATCCTTTGTAACCGATTTTTTTTATTTAAACACACCTAATTCCAAATATGGACATTTAATGATGATATGGCCCCCGCCTCGGAAAGTTGATATGACCGCCTCTGACTGTGATATATTTTATAACATTTTCGGCGTACAGTAGGCGAGTTTTGGCGTTAACCAGGTTATCTTTTCTGGTTACAGTGCTGGTAACGAGGTGGTAAGGATTTTGACATCCGGCGATAACCATTTGTTACCAGTCGCCAAAACGTCGTATTTGCAAACCTGGTAACCACCAATGCGCGCGCTTTATGAATTGGATGTTTGTTTACTTCATTTTGTGTAATTTTTACATTTTTATTTATTTCTTTTTAAATTTTTTTATAAAAATGAGTGATAGTGATAGCGACTCGGATTTTGCAGCAATATTTTTCAAAAGAAGTCAGAAAGATGAAGATGATATTTCTTTTAAATTTGTTCTCAAAAATATATTCAACTTTAAAACATAAACAAAATAAAAAAAAGTGAGAAAACAGCAAAACAAAAGGAGATAGACTATAACCACATCCCATAACCAACTCGCGGTGATGGTAACAGTCTTCGTAACCAGGTTATCATTTACAACGTTGCCAATTCGTGTTACCAGAAGATAAAAATTACGCCAAAACGTGGTTACCCCTTACCAGGTTACGAATCTCGTTACCTGGTTAACGCCAAAACTCGCCTAGTGTGTTTTGCAGACTACAGTATAAAGCAAAATTACATACATGTCATTTGATTGGTTTGAAGCGCAATAGGCGCAATGCAAAATTGTCACATTGGGGCGGTCATAGGTAATTTTAGTTAGTTAAATCTATTTGTCTTTAATTCGCTTTATTAAAAAATAAAAAAATAAAAGATTTAAACAACCAGAACTAACCACCACCCCCTCAATGTGACAGTTTTGCATGACTGCTGGTTATGCAAATATTCCTATTTTCAACTATTTTAAAATGGCTTAGGCAAATAAAATTAAATGTTAACTGACTAGGCAAACAGCATTTGCCTAGGCAATTAGGCTTAGAATATGAAAATACACTATTTACCCATGCAGAAGGCATTTGCCTAGACAGAGCCATTTACCTAAAAATAACCATTTGCCTGCGACATATACATAAACCAACTCTGATTAACATGACCTTTTTTTCTGAACTCTTTGTTTGACCTCCGAACAGTGCGGACGTGCGTAGAAGACTGCAAAGTTCTTCCCGGAGTGGCGGCTAGAGGTGTCGTACAAACGTTTTTTACCTTCGGGGATCAAGGAAAGAGTCACGCTAAATTAACGGCATCTTTCTTCTGGATCTAAGCGCTGTGAGCGAAGATTTCATAAGCTGATAATATCCTGTTTGGTGGTGAACACGAGGTATTTCTCAAATGGTGGGAAATAGATAGGCGTGCCATAGGAACTGTCAGTAGTGAAAGTGAAGGTAACACCAGTAGCAGATCTTGGTTTGACAGCCGACAATTTATGCATTGCATCGATTGTTGAATTGTTTGTTTTCTTTTTGGAATTTCTGGGAGCTACGAGCTCGATTATCCAGATTTTCCGCCGACGAAGCCCTGGAAAGTATAGTCCGGAAGGGGGAGAGTGGTGGATTGGACCTAAAGGGACCAAAACCAAGAAAAAAAAATAGAGACAGAGAGAGAGAGACCTTTTTTTTCTATCTAAGAATTGGCACCAATAAAATGGTTAAAATATCCAAAGGGCTCTGTTACATTTTTTAATAGTAATAAGAACATTTACACAAAATAAAATGATTATTAAATTTCTACGTGCACACAGCTAATGAAACCTTAATTATAATGTATTATGTTTAATTGGTTCTTTGCTAATTTGTTCTAACAAAAAGTAGCAAGTAACTTACATGTAAAAACACCTTAAGGATGTTAAATCCTAAAGAAATCTGGTAAAACTTAAACAAGCAGGACATCGCATATAACAAAGTGAAAATGAATTAAGAATCTGTGCAAATCCCCGCAGGCTTATAAAGTTGCTCTATAAAACACATTTTTAGGATTTTAATCTGTACCTTACTATAATATTGCTCTAATAACACTGATTAAAATTATAATATTTAATAACTGGCATTGAAATTGTTTTAGCGAATAATCTAGATGAAGCTACCAGCATTGAGTTTTGCTGATTATGTATCTCGTAGAAAAATAATATTTTTATTTAGTAAGATTACTAGGTACAGAGTTTCTTTATGAGAAGGGGTTTAGACTTTAGACATAAGCAAGACCGGGGATAGCTTTTGTCAGGGACGTGAGGGTGTGAGAATTACGATTTCGGTTGGCAGTTCTGTTCAAAGTTGGTAGCATTATCTGCTGATGACAGCCTTGTCGAAGCTTTGTTTGGTAAAAACTGTGGAAATTTGCCATTTTCATTTTGGTTGTATATTTTGTAAGGATTTCCAGTTGTTAATGTTTTTGGTTAGTTTAGGGACTTCACATATTATTGGTTCGGACTCGTTTTATTTTAGAGATTTTGATAGTGTTTAGTCAAATAGTTTTCAGTCATTCGTGTTTTTATATATATATGATACTGATGAGTGTCCGCTAATTAATGGTACACAGAAAAACCACAGATTGAATGCGAAAATACCCATTTAGGATTTAAACAAACATACCTATATCCAAAAGTTAATGATAAGGAAGATACGGGGTGTTAAAAGGATATAAATATTTTTTATTCATGCATTTCGATAATTTCTGATATGTTTTAAACATTTTAATAAAACTCGGTATCCAGGAGTTTTTAGCTATCAGCTATTTATATCTGAGCAGTTGCAATTATAGCTAATACGATGTTATTGAAGGTACATACTTTCGGGTGCACTGAACAACTAAAACGTGAATACCTTAAAAACGGTTGTCAAGACCGATTCTTACTAAATATACCTTTTTCGTGCAGAAAGCATAGAGAAGCTTACTAGTTTACATACATACAGAGTAGTAACAAAAAATTGGGTAGTTTTAGAGAATTTTAAATAGTGTACCCATCGCCCTCTAGTCTACACACAAAAATTAATATTCGATCTGAAAAGCTAATGTATAAAAACCCGAGATACCGTTTTATTAAGATATTTAAAAAGGGGGAACAATTATCGAAATAAATTTACTTTTTCTTTTTACTATGACACCCCCGTATCTTCCTTATTATAAACTTTTGGATATTAGGTATGTTTGGTTAAATCTTAATATTTTGGCATAAGGAATCTGTGGTTTTTCCGTGTACCATTCATTAGCGGACACCTTGTATACAAAGTTTTTAAAATGGTTTTTGACTTACGGAACCATGAAAATGTTTTGCTCTGCCAGGTACCTTATCGTCCTGATCTGCCTAAAATCACACATGGTCAAAAATGGCCCGACTTGACGTCACAGCCGCGCTAGCCAATATGGCGAATGTCGTGACCTTATCTCATCAATCGACTAGGTACTGATATTTTAAAGATGTTTTTCAAATATTGGGATAATCTTTAAAAGCCTAATGCATAAGTATCAAGAATCAAGGTTAAATAATACAGAATGTACCAAAAAATTAAAATATTTTTTAAAATTTTAAATTAAAACAATTTCTCATAGCTTTAATTAGAACATTGAAGAAAAAACAATTTAGTGATACATATATTAGTACTGTCATGTAGACTAAAAAAATAAAGTTGCATTATACAGGGTGGATAAAAATGTTCAGATTATTTTTAAATTTAAATATACCCATAACCATAATTTTTTAGGGAACCCTGTAGCAATACCTTTGTTTAAAAACTATTATATTAATATTTAATTTATAAATTTTTGCGACCACCGAACAATAATTAATTTTTTAAATTTTGACACCATGTTTACAAATATTTAAATTTAGTTATCCGTGAGGATTGTCCTGTTAATATTAGGTTTGTTCCAGCAGGCTGTCAGAAATGTTTGCAACCGTTCGGATTCTGCGCACGTCAAACTTGTCAAACTTGTCGTTCCAGCAGTGCCATGTTTGTGAAACTATACAATTGTTTGTTGTTCCAGCAGTAGTTTTAAGATGTTGGAAACATGTTGGAAGCTGTTTAAAAAGTTTGCAAACTTTCTTCAAACATTACTGACAAATTTTTAACATAACCGTTCTTGTATTGATGTATAAGCAGTATGCACGCTTTGTTTATTTTTCGTTCCAGCAGAAAACTGTTGCCAACATTTCTGACTTATGTTTGTAACAATTTCTGCGTTTTACGATTGTTGCTAACATGTTTCCAACATTCTGCTGGAACAAAAATATTACATAAAAATATAGTTATTTATTATACAAGGGAAAATAGCTTTAGATTTTAGGTCGAGGTTGTGTTGTGTCTCGATGCGAAGCGGAGGGAAATAATTAACCGAAAACTAAAATCTAAATTGTTTCCCGAGTATAATATACATCTTTTCTGTGTTGGAAAAAAACAACCTATTATTAAAAAAATAAAGTCAGATAAATTAACTAAGATAATTAAAATTACATAAAAATAGTTATTTATTATACAAGGGAAAAAAGCTTTAGCTTTTAGGTCGAGGTTGTGTTGTCTCCCGATGCGAAGCGGAGGTAAATAATAAACCGAAAGCTAAAATCTAAATTTTTATCCGTGTATAATACACAATTTTTTCTGTAATGGAAAAGAACACGACTTATTATTATTACAAAAAAAATATTAAAGTCAGATAAATTAACTAAGATAATTAAAATTGCATAAAAAATAGTTATTTATTATACGAGGGAAAAAAGCTTTAGATTTTAGGTCGAGGTTGTGTTGTGTCTCGATGCGAAGCGGAGAGAAATAATAAACCGAAAGCTAAAATCTAAATTTTCTCCGTGTATAATATACAATTTTTTCCTGTGATGGAAAAGAACGACTTATTATTATTATTACAAAAACAAATAATAATTAAGTCAGAAAATTAATTAGGATAATTAAAATTGAATAAAAAATTTGTTATTTATTATACAAGGGAAAAAAGCTTTAGATTTTAGTTCAAGGTTGTGTTGTCCCCCGATGCGAAGCGGAGGAAATAATAAACCAAGAGCTAAAATCCTAAATTTTTTCCCGTATAATACACAATTTTTTTGTGATGGAAGAAAGCGACGACATATTATTAAAAAAACACAATATTAAAATCAAAAAATTAATCATGTAAAATCTGAAGTTTTAAACTGGTCGACTGGCATATTTAAAATACAATTAGACCTTGCATTACTATGGAAATCCTTATGGAAATTATTTAGTATCTGTCACTGTTTGTAATTTGGCGGATTGAAATTAAAAAGTTGCAACTAAAAACGATCGTTTGGTAGTTATTTGGAATATTTTAAAGCTAAAAAAATATCTGACTGGACTCCTAATATAAGGGAAATGTAAGTCCTGTATAATAAATATTCTAAAATTAAATATTTACCTCTACTTACTTGTATGTACGTCCGGGAAAAAAGTACTTAAAAGTCACATTTTAATTTCTGTTATTAACGGAGATACAATGTCAAATTTTTGTCCCGTCACGAAAAAAAAACATTTTTTTACTATCTTTCGTCTAAATGGCATTTTTAGTTTTTCGATTCAACTGTATCTCAAAACACTAACCCAAAATTTATACATTCCAGTGTGTCTAGATCTGTAAAACGCTACATTTTCTATATCTATGAGATATAAACTTTTGCAATATAACTAATCGTCTTTCCTTCTCTCTCGATCCGTCTCTTTCATTTTTAGTACTCTTGACTTTCATCCAACGTCGTCGCTGTACCTAAATAGATAGGCAACTTGAAACGTGAAATTATTTTTATTAGATAGAGATCAAACTTGGTAACAAAAAGATGAATGCAAGAGATTAAATAATGTAATGGCCCTCCGAGTAATAATGTTCGAATCACGCGGGCTTTGAACCAGTGCCGTAGCCAAAATAATTTATTTGTATATTAAATATGTTTGATCAATTACTGTTAAGATTATTGTTTAAATCAAAAAACATATGAATATTTTAAGGGTGTAGGGTAAGCCGGGGTAAATCTTGGAAATGCCGCCCATATATATAACTTGAAAACCATATTGCGTATAATAGCGGGAGAGGGGTATAGTGTGGAGCACTGACAAGTTTTCCCAATTCGCTCGCAGCAGGAGGAAGAAAAATGCTTAAGTTTATTTGCGGTCGCGTTGATATAATTTTTGGGTAAATATTTTTATTGGTAAGTTCAAAATTTAATACCTTTTCTGTTATGACTATTATTATTTCTATTAATCACCTATTTTGTTTAGCCATAGTTTAGAGATTTCTCATGAATATTTTTATAATTGAATGTACAATTTTATTCTAAAATTATAACGGTTATTTGGGGTAATGCCGCTCAGGTGAACGCAATAACCCTTAGTGAAGGCCATTTCCCGCATTTTTTCTTTAGATAAACCAAGATCTACCAGAAAAGCTTCTTGGATGGAATGAAAATATGATTCGTCTACAACTGGGACGTAAACCAGTTTCTAATAAACAGTAACAACAAGATATAAACCTATAGGATTGCTATAGTAAGGCCTGACTAAAGATTTAGATTGAAAAGAAAATAAAAAGAAAGTAAAGAAAAGTAATACTGAAAATAAAATAAAATTTTAAAAAATACAACTAAATATAAGCTAAATCCTACAAAAAGGATTTTTAAGAAACTTGTACGGTTGGTTAGTTGGTACGTTTTACACCTTTTCAGGGTCTTCCCACCCAGGTTTCAACCTCCCCTAGGTGGTGCACAGCAGCCTTAAAGGCTTATTGTGTCCTGACCCCTACTCCTTCTCATTCACACACCATTCATTCCATAACTTGGATGGTTGCTGCTCGGTCCGTTCGTTCACCCCCGAGCAGAACACCGCGTGCCGTTGCCCAAAACCGACAACAGGCTGGTCACCCATCCAAGTTATGGTCGCGCTCCTTGCTGCTTTAAAGCTAGTTCATACAGACGCGAAAAGCGAATTGCAAAACGCGAATTTCATTCTCATTGGTTAATTTCACATAAAATTAAAGGCGGGTAATTCAAAATAAAGTTAGTTTAAAGATGATGCGAATTCGCAAAATTTAAAATCTATTGGGCGGGAAACTTGAGATCGTTTTAATTTCTGGTGAACATTTGCGTGCGCACATGCGTAGTAACAAGAGGTTATTAGTCATATGTCATTTCAAAAATAATTTTGTATATGTCATTCTATTAGCTGTTTGGAACGATATTTTCGTGTTCATTTTCTTAAGTGTTTTGCGTTTTTTGATTTGAATTTATATTAACTTTTTTAGCCCTTTTAATTTATAATAAATTTGCAGCGTTTCTACGTCTTAGTTGCCAAATAAATGTGCTATATTCTTCATCATCACATCAGATAAATGTTATATTATTAAAAGGAAAAACTAAGAAAAAACTCAAAAGAACCCAAGCGAAGCTTCACCACCGAAAAAAAAACAATATAGAAATTTCTAGTTTATGTTATTGCCTAGAATTTCGGCGATTTTCGCAGCTGTATGAACATGAAAAAAAAGCGCTAATTTTTTCGCCAAATATTCGCATTCGCAATTCGCTTATCGCGTCTGTATGAACTAGCTTTTACTCCGGTGATTGACCAAGGCCGACCCGCCAGAGCAAGCCACAAGCGCGACAACTTCTACGGAATCTGAAAGTGAAGATAATATTTATAAAGATAACAGTGATGACAATATGGAGTTGGGTGATAAAAATTACAAAAAATGCAATATTTGTGAAGAATTTAGGAAAAGCGACAAAATGTAGTGGTATTGTACGATATGTGAATTACGGTCACATGCCATATGCTCTGAGTGGGGACTTCACAGAAGGCTACATTTGTGACTTATGTGCCAAAAACTAAAATGTTATTATTCCTTACAGTTCTGTTTCTATTTATTTATACATATTAGTTCCTATGATAGACCCAGCTATGAGCATAATTTAAACAATTCAGTTGATCTCAGGATTATTTGTTAAGTTAAAGTTGGTAGCATGGCTCTGCTCATGCATACAGATTTGAGCGTCATAACTCCTTTGCCTGAGCGGCATTACCCATGGTCAGAGGCAATACTGCTCAAACCATAGATAACCTACATTTAGATCCGCAGTGGCAAGAAGCATTTTTCGGATTTTAACGACGTCGCGCAATAAACAAATAGATGGGTGGAGAACATGCGCACTTAAAAGCCGTGGCAAAATACAAACACCGGCTCCCCGTACCCTCCGTCCGCGGTCTGACCGTGACGCTCATTAGCTACTGTACTTCGAACGGAAAACCAGGACGCCGTCAACAAATTCTTTCCGATAATGCGGATAGTCTGTTTGGCGCCAGGTGTGTTTACCCTCAACTTGCTTGCGCGTAAACCGGTTTTTCCCCCATAAAATGTAACTTTTGTTTCGCGCAGGTAATAACATTGGCAATCCATTGAGATCAGTGGCTCAAATCCGTATTTTTATTATATATTTTATTAAAAGTTATTGCTGAGAGTTTTATACCTTTTGTGTTTAAATATTTATTAATAAATGGGTAACCCATTTTTTTTTTATTATAAGTTAAAAATGGAAATTAAAATATCAAAAATATCAAGGTTTTCCTTTAAGTGAACGGAATGTTTAGGGAGGAGGGAGCGAAGTCCTTTTGGGGCGCTAAATGTGACCTTAATGACTTTCGAGTTAAACTTATTAGGTCTATTATATCTAGAATATTTTTAGCTTTTAATTTCTGCAAAAGAGTAAGGGTCCCCATTTAAAGGTATGACCTTGAAATATCTATAAGTTTAACTTTTAAGGTCAAGTCCATGGTTACTACAACATGCCTTATTTGATTTTATACAACTTTTTATGTAAAACTATTTTATGGCGCTTTAATTAAATATTTTTATTTGATTCAAATTAAAAATGACTTTTTATAATATTAAATAAGTTAACAGTCAAAAATAAACATTAAAACGAAAATACTCAAAACTCTGTCCAAGTTACATATGCAAAATTTTAAACCATGATTTAGGTTTGGAGGATCAAGCGTGAAGCAACCGGTTCAGCGCCAGGTTGGAAGGGGCGCAAATGAGGGTAATAAGGAAGTAAAAGTATGGTATTCCTAAATTGTGAGGTACAGTGGGTAAACCTGGGGGCGGGCGCCAAGTGACGGCTATATAGGGCGTGATTGTAAAGGTAAGAATCTTTTTTTTTTGATCATTACTTTAAATTTTATATAGTTTTGTGTCAATTTTACATAGAGAGAGGCGCCAACTGACGGGAAAAGGGTGCAATTTGACTGGAGAGGACCTTTCTTTTTTTTGTTCCTTAATTTTATAAAAAAAATCGGCGCAAAATTGATTCTTCGCTTCACTAACAATTTTCCCTTGATACGGCACTGTTACAATTATGTTTTATTGCCTTTCAACAAATAGCTGTATAGAAAACGCCATATTACGAGTTGATCATGGTTTAAAATTTAGCACATTTAACTTGGACGGAGTATATATTATTAATGGAAGGGGTTTATGGACATAAAAACTTTCGGCATTTTTATCGGTTAAAAATTTAAGCCACCCTTCTGTTAGGACAGATGTAATTTCGACGCAGAAGTAATTATGTAAATTTTGCAGGGGTAAACTGGACGCACTAGCAAAGGGTTCATGGTAATGCTGCAGGTGTTTTCAACGCGATAATTTTTATGATATCTGTACCTGTACAGGAGACAATTTGAACAGCAAGTTACAAAATTCTTTAATCCTTGATTTTGAATATCTTTTTAATGGTTGAATTTATCTAAAAAGTAGAAAAAATATTTTTTTTTGTAGAGAATTAAATTTAGGTTTAATTAAGGAATTAAAAAAAGCGTTGCCTAACCAGAACTAACCATGACCTCCCACCTATACTCTGCCTTCGGGAAAAATTTTCGAGTAATATCAAGTAACCAAACACCGAAAACCGAGGACAGAGTATAGGTGGAGGGTTATAGGTCTGGTTAATTTTTTCCCTTAATAAACCATTCTTTTCCTCTAACCTAAACAAACCACCAAACTACCTGTACCTTAATATGCGTCGAAAATACCTATCTGATTTCGGACCTTTTCTTTGGCCTAGGTAAAAAGGTTATTATGCGTCGAGATTACCACCGCCATTTTGTGATATGCCTACAAATAAGAGATGACAAATAGGTTTTTAAAAATAATGTGGAATTTAAAGACATTGGCCGTATATTATTATCTATTGGTTTTTCTCGTGAAAAATATATGAGCAAACACATATCTTTATTGACCAATGTAGAGAAAAAATTGGAGTAAATCAAACTGCCCAATTGCTAATCTATCCGTAAATAGTAGGCCTGACTGATGCATAGTAGGTCTGACCGGTGCATAGTAGGCCCAACAATATTATCAACGCCGCAATCGCGAAACATTAGCGCATTAGGCCGGCGAAAAATAATTAGATTAGTCAACGGTATTTTATGTTTATTCTTGTTTAAATTATTTATTTTAAAGAAAGGAAAATATTAAACTTCAGAAAAAAATTATTTGTGTTGTATTGAAAATTTTTGTGACAAGTTTTATAAATTATTTTTGTTAAGTTTTATAAATTATTTTAATTATATTTTAAAAATCACTTGTGTTAGTGCTTAATAAAGAACTTTAAGTTTCTTCTTTGCGACAGAAGCAAGGTGACCAAAATTCTTAGTCTATAATTATGGACCAGTAATTTATTCTAACTAAAAAACAATAGTCAAATATATCTTCAATCTCATTTTATTCTACTGTTAACGTCCCTATCTTTAACAAAAATCATTATTTACTTAATAAGGTATGCATTTAAACTTGGGGCATATTTTTGTGTGGGCGCGATCCGATACACCCGGGGAAATCAATCTATTATTTGTTTCTTGTTTTGTTGGACAGACCAATAATTACATTTTGAAAAGGATGTATATTAATAATAAATCTGTGATAGAATATTTCAATAGTTATGCTAGACTGGAATGCCATTCGTCTACGTTTAAATGTACCGAGTGTCAAATGTTAAATTTACACTTATACACCCCTTACCTTTTTAATTTTTTATCATACAAAATAAATTAAAATATTGGCTTATCGGGTTGATTTTGTGGTTTTCGAATCAGTAATCATATTTTTATTATTTTTAAACGGTTTTACTAACCTTGACCAGCTTATCTAAAGGGTGTCTTAACAAGAGCGCCGGATTTAAATTTGCCGCCATTTTGTTTGTGCGAGTAATTAAATTTTTCTTTTTTGACAGCTGTCATGTACATACCACACGATTAAAACGTATGCAGCACTATTCGAACGAACAACGTTTAATTATTGTAAAAACTCACCACAAAAATGGGGAAAGCTTTGCGGAAACAGTGCGCAGATTACGTGTAGTTTTTGGCCGCAACAATGCACCAAGAGTCGACAGTTCGCAGGTTAATTAAAAAATTTGAGACGAAATTCACATTGATGGATGAGAAGATCCCTGTTCGTCGCCGTCCTTAGGGATTCATCGAAAACATAGCCGCAGTGAGGGAAAGTGTGGCAGAGAATCCAGGCACTTCCATTCGGCATCGTGGTCAAGAATTGAACATTACAAGACCCAGTTTGCAACGAATTTTAACAAAAGATCTACATTTTCAACCATGAGCAGCGCCGTGGATTCGTTAATTGGGTCTTGGAGCACCACCAAATTAATGTGACGCGCGAAATATTTCTTAGGGGTTATTATATTTATTTACCACTGATCATTTAAAATTAGTTTTTATTTTTCGCATGTATCATTTATTGGTAAATAAATATTATTATTATTATTATTATTATTTTTCGAAGAAAATAATTTTTTTCGATGAGGCACATTTTCAGCTAAACGGGTATGTAAATAAGCAGAACTGTAAAATTTGGGGTAGTGAGAGTCCTCGTGTGATACTTCATCCACCACGAGTAACTGTTTGGTGCGCATTATGGGCTGGCGGATTGATTGGACCGTATTTTTTCGATAAGGCAGCTGGAAACGCGCTAACTGTTAATGGTGTGCGGTATCGCGAAATGTTAACAGAATTTTTGTGGACCGAATTGGATCGAATTGATGTGGGTGATCTGTTTTTCAACAAGACGGCGCGACCGGCCACACAGCCCGCGAAACGATGGAGTAACTGCGGATCAGGTTTCCAGACCGTGTCATTTCTCGTTTTGGCGATCAAAATTGGCCATCAAGATCCTGCGATCTAACGCCGATAGACTAATTTCTTTGGGGTTATCTCAAAGATAGGGTGTACGTGAACAAGCCGCGAACAATTGAGCGTCTAAAAGAAGAGATACGGCGCGGTATTGCTGAAATAGGGCCACAGGAATGCGAAAACGTTATCCAGAATTTTATGAAGAGAATGACTGTTTGCCAGAGGTCTCGTGGTGGCCATCTGCCGGATGTAGTATTCCATGTTTAATCGCAACTATTTCTTTTCATGTTGAAATATAAATACTTGCTTAATTCGAAAAGGAGTTGTGTTTTTCTTGACAATCAAATCCGGCGCTCTAGTTGAGACACCCTTTATTAATTTGTTATTTATTATTTGGGTCAAATTTAGTCATTGCAAATTGATCCCCTTCCCGACGCCAGATCAATCTAAAATATGGTACACACTCCTAACCTTAATCACAAAAGAAAATAATACATTCTTTATAATTGTATATTTAAAGTGGCCGTTGATACAAAATGGCGGATTACATATTGCTTCACAACAATGTGGATATTAAATGAAAGGGCTTGATTGGTAGAATAGAGCTGACTATGAAAAGATAAAAATCCAAGATGGCTGCCGCTACACATTGGCGAAATTACATATTTTTTTACAACTATCTTAATATGGGTATCAAATGAAAGGGCTTGATTGGTGCCTAAGAGCCCACTATAAAAAAATTAAAACCCAATATGGCCGCCGTTACAAATTGGCGGATTACATAACTCCACTGCAAGTATGGGCTACTTCAACAAAGATGTAGGTCACAAGAATAAATATTTATTCTTGTGATGTAGGTTATGTACTAAAAGCTCAATGGGGTATTGATTAGACAAATAATAAAATCGTTAATTAGTTCTGGTTAGTGAGGCAAAAAAATAAACTCAATAGAATTGAAAGTATCAACTAACAACAAAACTAAAAACACATGTTGCGGGTATCGGACTAGGCGGGTTTCGTGACTGTAACCCTTACGATTTTTGGCACAATATTTTAAAAATTACATGTGAAACATTGTGGTAAACTTCAAAAAGTCCGACACCCAAAACATTGACAGGCTGGGTTAAAGCGCCGTTTCCAAAAATGGCGGTATGAATATTCGTGGTGGAGTCTCTCCGAGATCTTTAAGTTGTGCGGTCACGTTTCGCAGAAGGCTACATAGCGCAATCAGCGTCTCCGAGTAGGCAGCTGAAGGAGTTGTACGGGCGTTTCTGTGCCCTTGGGGATCGAGAAAAGACTCACGTTAAATTAATAGCATCTTTCTTCTGAAACTAAGCGCTGTGAATGAAGAAACCCTGATGTTTTTATGTTAGCGGTGTGCACGTGTTTTCGTTTCGGCCGAGGACGGTGGCGCCCTCTACTAAAAGCGTCAGCAAGTGACAGTGAAGGTTATGCACAATACTAGTAGCAGTTCTTGGTTTGACAGCCGACAATTGATGCATTGTATCGATTATAGAATTAATTTTATTTTCTTTTTGAAATTACTGGGAGCTACGAGCTCGATTATCCAGATATTCCGCCGACGAAGTCCTGGAAAGCAGAAACCAGAAGGGATAGAGCTGCTGAATTGGACCTTAAGGAGCCAAAAGCAAGAAAAAAATAGAATAGAATAGGCTTTAAAGGGGTTTTTATCATGAACTCCATTTCATTACTGGTCCAGGCACTATAAAGTTGCATATTAAAATCCTATATTTTATGACAACAAAAAAATTAATTTTGTTAACATACAATGTATATTTTATAAGTAGTACCAATACTTATTTTAGCTCTGAATCTCAATTACCCACGAAACCGCGCAATCATTTAAAATTAAATCCTTTAAAGTAACCGAAACCAGGTTTCATAATAACATGAAACCCTCAATCATAAAATCCTAGCACTCCGTTTTAAAATACTCCCAGGCTATTTTTGAACACTTCTTAGACTGCAATTATCTTTCTTTTAAATAAGATTTTAAACCGTGCCTAATGTCCTCTTGTTAAACATAATACGTAGTAATTTGGCTCTCGGTTATCTGGTAAAAGATATCTCAATTTTTACTCTTAAAGAAATTTAATCATTATGGAAATGAAATTGCTTTATTCGGGGCAGGTATTTGTAAAGTGAGTTCGCTAATGGAGTCGAAAATGTTAAACTTATTAAAATTATATATAAATTAGTTTTTTAATTTTTCTTTAATTTGTATTCAAAGTATAAGAATACATTTTCCAGAATAATTCGAACTAAGTACCTACAGGATGTTCGGGGACCATTGGAGATGGCAACGATTCGATCGATTATTTTCAAATATCAATATATCAAAACTTAAATATTCATAATCTTTATCGATATTTAACTTACTACCTATTACGACAAAAAAATATGTAATATTAGAAAATATTTTTATATATATTTTTCTCTTTCAAAAATCTATATATCTATTAATCGATATTAGCCAAAACGATATTTATCGATATCGATATATCGATGTATCATTGCCACTATTTCTCCTTTCAAAAAGGCGATATTAATTTTGGTTTGTATTTGGTTCATTTCTTGATAACTTTTGTCTTATCTTGATTCAAGAAAGACCAATTTAACAAGACAAGATCATTGAATTGATCTTAAAGCATTTCCTTATAATAACCGTTTTAAAAGTATTAAAAAAAAGTTTAATGACATGTTTGCCAAAAATAAGATTTATAGCGATTTTAATATGTTTATGAAGGGCGAAGTAACCAATTTTTAGCACTTTAAGAGTTGTTTGGTTTGAAAAATAGTTCTTCACCCGTTAAGGCAAATTTTATAGTTCTGACATTTAATAAGAAAGACGATATTAAAAGAAAAACTTGGTTGACCTCTATCCAAGATTTTCTAGACAAGTAAGAATAAAAATGGGTCTCTCACCATTTACTTGCACTATCGCCCCAATTAATAGCATAGAGCAAGCTAATTATCACCACATAACTATCACTGTTAGGAATTATATATTAAAGTCTCTTTCCTGTAATACAAACCAATCCCTTATAGTCGGGAAGGTAGCACTATGTTTTTCATTCCAATTTTATACCGAATGAATGTTATTTGTATCAGTAAAATAGTGCTAGATAGTCAGCAAAATGAGCGTCAGTCGCCTCTCTTTTAATTTAACCGTGATTTGTCACTTTACATATAGAAATTTAAAAAAAAATCCTAAAAATTTCGCTAAATCTTTTAATTACTTTTAAAAAACCTATTTACAGTTTTTCTTTACAATACATGAAAATAGGCCATAAACACGTTTAAGAAAAATACGAATGTTGGCGCAGCATATTTATGGCTCTGACTGACGGTCTTTCCCCCATTAAAAGTCCAGCTGACGGTTATTTTTATTATTTTGGCAATAAAAAAGTCAACTATATAAATTTCATGATGTATAAAATGAGTTTTCAATTAAATTTTTTTGATATCTTTATATACTTGACTGACGTATTATCCACCATCTTTAATACTTCTGAATATTTATATTTATTTATATATATATTTTTTAGTTAAAAATCATCTAAAGAATTGTTTTAAAAATTTTGACACGGTATAAAATTACTTTTTATCATTTTTTTTCGACTTTTATAATGTGTTTCTGCACAGGGGCGTAAAAACCGCCGTATCAGCCGTATCAACGATATGGGGCTCCCGGGCTATAGGGGCCCCCTAAATGTGCCTAAGCAAAAATTTTTCTGTATAAAAGGCAATGTTGAAATAAGAAAAATACTAGATTTGGCAAGTGGGGACTTTTTTTTGGTCTTCAAAACTTTCGTTGGGGACCCCGAACCTGTTTGTGATGCTGAAATAAGGAAATAAATGGATTTGAAAGGTAGGGACCTTTTTTTTTGTTGGTTGTCAAAAATTTTTTGGGGGCCCCCTAACCTTTTGTGAAACGGGACCCCTGCAAGGCATGCTACGCCACTGCTTCTGCAGTAAATTTTATGTTCGTTCTTTGGTAACACTGAATGTTTACTTCACCAAACACGTCTTTTATCACAAGTATGCTGAAATGATTCTCAAAGTTAGTAAAACAGACTATTTTACTGACCACCAAGTAATCAGTACGATTACATTGTAAAGGTATTAGACATACTCAGAGACTGCAAAATGGTCTCATCTTTATGTAATAATAAATTTAAATTTCTTCTATTGTATTTTTTTACTTAAAATTTTTCTGGTATTGAAAAGTGTTACAAAAAAAATAAAATTTAAACTATTTAATTAGGTATTAAAAAAACCAATAAATTTAATGTAAATATACAGTATACTTTAACGCCTACTTACCTGGTAGCTTGTGGTAATCAAATGGTAAAAATAAATGTAAGACATAATTTTTAAAAATAAATTACTCCCAAACGGTTATATTTCGCAAGTTAAATTAGTAGCATCTTTTGAAAAAGCAAATTACAAAGGCTGGGCAAGGTGTATTTTAGAACACATGTTTACAGGCAAAAAATTTCCTATTTTGACTTTAAATATATGGCCTTAAAATATTTGTAGTAAACTTCCTGTATTTTCCATTAAAGATTTAAATAAAAATGTTTAGATACTGCACACTTTGTCATAAAAAGCTTTAACACAAAACTGTATTTTTTAACACGCCACTGCAAAATAATTATCTCAAGTTCATTATCTATTGACAAAATTAACAGTTAAAATCTTTATTCTAAAAATTGTCATTTTTTAATTGTGGAAAATTAGAAAAACATACTTTTTCTTCAAAATCTAACTATATAATATAACAACAATTTGTAACACGTACCTCCTCGTTCATACGTCATAGCATTTCCTCCCTGCCATGCCCACGAACAAAGATCACAGGTTGTAACTCCATCAGGAGTAACATCTTCAAGGAACATAGGGCGGGGTGGTGGAGGAACAAAACTTAAAAACCTCCTTCTGATGGATCAAGCGGTATCCGAGGGGTGAGTCTTCATCCCATGGCCACAACTCCAAATCTTCACTATGGTTTGAGCCGGACGGAAGGTCCGTCTGAAACAAAAACAAATCAACGAATACTTAGTAAATTATAATCAAAATTTGTCTTTATTTAATAAAAAAAATGCATTTAAACCAAAGGTATTCTGTTTTAATTTAATTGATTTCGACTAACGGCATTATATTTTGGTAAAATGGCTTTATATTAAGAAAAACACCTGAACAAAAATGTATTACATTGGTTTAAAAAGTCAGTAACTATAGTTACTTACTAGATATTTTCTCAATATAACATTACCACACCAGAAGCGTTTTCTTTTGAAATGATTATTTTGTTAATATTCATTATCGCATATTTATTAATTTATTTATCTTGCTTATTTTTTATTTCGAATATTTAACATTGAATATTATTTACCTTCGTTTAATAATTATTGACAATTTCTCATTTAAATAAAGTTTGGCCCTGTGTGCCATTAGTTTGTTAATACGTAACGCAAAATTTAAATAACTTTTTTGCTTTTACAAATAAACAGCATTCCATTATTGTTTTAAATACATACCTACATAGTAATTATTGAATAGGATGGGCCAAATTTGACGGTTTTTATAATAACTCATATCTTTTTTATTTTCAAGTATTCTTTAATTTATTTTTTCCACGACCGTTAAAAAATGCAGTTTTTTAAATTGTTTCCATGACGATAAAGTACCCCATTCTAGTACACTACATAAAGTGTTAAAAAAGTAACTTTTTTAACACTTCGAAGCTTTTTTCACACTTTAAATTAGTGTTTTGTTTCGATGGCTACTACAATAAACTTAAATATCAATTTATGCAATGTAACAGTAGACGCGACATCAACTGAACCAAACGGTCAAGTTACCTTTGATTTCGTCATTATTTCTTTTAGTTCATGTGTTACTAGTTTTAAAATTTGACAGTTTGCGAATAAATTAAATAGAGATTATTTAAAATTATTAGTAATAATGAATTTGGATGACTAAGAAATTGAAAAGAAAATTATACTTTTTAGTAGTATTTCTACAATAAGTAAGTACATACAATTTTCTAAAATTAAATCACGGCATAGTTACAGGGGCGTGCCTAGCCCATAATTATTGGGGGTAAATTCCAGTATTTTACCAACTCATATATATATATATATATATATATATATATATATATATATATATATGTATATATAAATATAAATTAAGTGTCTCTCATCTGTAACTTCGTTATTACTCGAAATATGAAACAGTTTAAATTAGCAAAATAGTATCTTTTTTCACAGACTAAAGATTAGAAAAAACAATTGACAATCGGGTTGCTGAGTTATACAGCGAAATACCCCTTTTTAAATGGATCACCCTGTATATTTTATCACCATTCGAAAGTTCTTTGAAAATCCTTTAAAAAAGTCCGTATGTAATATATCCAATTTTTCATAGTTTCGGAAATATGGCCATCCTCAGGAGTTTAATAGTAAACTGGATTTTTATATAAAACACCCTGTATATGGTATCATCATTTAAAATACATTTTAAAGAGCTTTAAGAAAATACCACATTTGATGTGCCTATCTTTTTAGTTCTGGAAATATAGCCATTTAAATCTGAAAGATGGTAGATATTTTCCCCGTTTTATTTCTGACATTAAAAACTTATTGCTTAAAGCTTAAAGCTGTGATAAATAAAAATTGAACGTAATTTTTAGATTTGAATGGCCATATTTCCAAAACTATAAGAGATAGACATATCAAATGTGGTATTTTCTTAAAGCTCTTTTAAATATCTATTTATTGATAATGTAATATACGGGGTATTTTATTTAGAAAATGCCAGTGTACTATAAAATTTCTGAGGATGGCTATATTTCCGAAACCATGAAAAATTGGATATATCACATGTGGACTTTTTTCAAGGATTTTTTAAAAGATCTTTCTAATGGTGATAAAATATACAGGGTGTTCCATTAAAAAAAGGTTATTTTGCTGTATAACTCAGAAACCCGATTGTCAATTGTTTTTCTAATCTTCAGTCTTAAAGAGCGTGAAAAATGCTACTAGTTTTCTAATTTAAAATATTTCGTATTTCAAATAATAACGAAGTTACCAATAACGGGCACTTAATTTGGATGACCCTGTATAATAATTTTTTACAAGCACGTTATAAGTAACAGTAACTAGGGCTGATCTTGTATTCTGTAACGATACCGATTTTCTACCCGATAAGATGATAAAAAGATTGATATAAAGAAGTTATTTTAGACAAAACAATAAACGGCGCGCCGCAGTTGCAGGTTTCGAAATTTACCACAATAGTTAACCTTCCTAGTCAATGTTGCCACTTTGTCAGAATCAAAAATTATATGATGGGTTTTGTTGTTAATATTAATAATTAATTAATAATAATTACCGTAGTGATGACTATAGTACAACAAATAAGGTATATATCTTTTAGTAGGACCTACATTTACCCAAGTAACTAAAATTATTGGGGGTGGACGCCCCCTGCCCCCCATAAACACGCCCCTGCATAGTTATAAAGAGGATAATTGTCTTTTAAAAAATAAGAAGGCTATGTTTTTTTATTGCAATATAATGGCTGTGCTGCAAAAATTAAAATTGATAGGTTTAAATAAATTAAATATGTATAAACTGGTAGTTTGGGAAATTTTTATACGGTCGTAGAAAAATATAGTACGTAAGACATGCATAAAGTGTCTTTTTTACTCATGGGATTGCCGCATTCGCCAACGGCTCGTGCTGTCAAACGTCCCATTCGTAAAAAAAGTGTCACTTTATGCACTTGTTACATAAATTACTATTTCCTATTTTTAAATTGTGTATATTATTTTAATTTTAAAAAGACAGAACATTTTTTTTTAAATGTATCACACTTTGTATTTCTTTCAAGCCGTTTCTAAGACTCTGCATGTTATATCATTTATTATTTTTACTGGGTAAAAATAAGGGTAAATGTTCTAACCTAAGACTTTTTTTCATATATTATATCACAAAACCGATAAATTTAATCGATTAAACTACCCAACAATTTTTGGGTAAGATTTTTCTTGGAAAATAGTTAACTGTACAATAATTTAATAAAAACTCGAGACCGCGCAGCGGTCGAGGGTCTTTATTTTCACATCAATTTTAAATTATTGTCCATAAAACCATTTGCCAAGCCAATCTTATAAAAAATATTTGGGTGGTTTAATCGATTTAAGTTTGTAGGTCGGGTGGTATACGGCTACATTATTTCCTAAAAACAATACCGAATTTTACTGATAATAAAATTTAACATTTTCTTTCAATTTTGACAACTAGTTTGGATGACAGAAATTTATTTGCGGTAAAACAGCACATGTGGTTTTATTACTTATCTAAACAAAATTTATCCAAAAAATGGTGGTTTTTGATTGGTCTATTTTATAATAAGGGACATCAGCGCGTCAATGTCATATGAAAACGCGTCCATGACACGCCAAGCGGTACGACGACATGACACTAGGCAATAATTCAATGTACAAAAATTCGTCGGTGCCGCGCTGCTGTCCCGGCGGCGATTTATGAATTCTTACTGCGTGTCAGCACCCTCATGGAGTTGAAACGCAGTAGCAAATCCAAACAGTATTACTTTTATTTACCACTTTAAATCCTACGTGAGTTTGGTGCTGCAGTCTGGGAGGAATTTAAAAGCATGCAGACGCATAAGCTTAAGGGTTAGGGGTAGTCAGAGACACGAAAAATGATAATTTTCAGTAATTTTTTCGCTATTAAATCATTTTATTTTACAAAAGTAATAATATGGCCTTATTATACAATGTTTTGACTTGAAGTCACGAAAATTTGAAAAAAAATTATAATTTCCAAAGTTATAGCTGTTTCTGTTGACCCAGTCCAAAAAAGGTCCTTGCGGTGGCAATGATAAGTCCTTGGAGATTCATCTAAAATCAATCGGATAAGAAAATTAGTTTTATAAATAGATAATCCTGGGCCTGATCGAAGCTTTTTTTTCAAAAATTAAAAAATGGCGGAATTTTTAATTTAGAAAAAAATTTTCTGAGTCCGCCATTTTTTTAATTTTTGAAAAAAAAGCTTCGATCAGGCCCAGGATTATCTATTTATAAAACTAATTTTTCTTATCCGATTGATTTTAGATGAATCTCCAAGGACTTATCATTGCCACCGCAAGGACCTTTTTTGGACTGGGTCAACAGAAACAGCTATAACTTTGGAAATTATAATTTTTTTTTTCAAATTTTCGTGACTTCAAGTCAAAACATTGTATAATAAGGCCATATTATTACTTTTGTAAAATAAAATGATTTAATAGCGAAAAAAATTACTGAAAATTATCATTTTTTCGTGTCTCTGACTACCCCTAACCCCATAATATGCGTTGCTGTTTGACGGGAGCTTTAATACAACATTTATTTTTCATTTACCAGTAAAAACTATTTTATTTCATATTTTCATTCAAGCCTTTGGTCCAAGAGCTTAAATTTAAAACTTTTAACAGTTGAATTTAAAATTAAAAATTATTATACACGTATTAAAAAAGTATATTCGGTTAAAGCTCCCGTTGTTTAAACTTCTTTAGAGTTATACGCAACATAATCCACTTGTACCATAAATTTCTATTTTTGATTTGTCAATGAAGAGTAAACAAATGCCTTTGGGCCTTTGGCCTTAAAAGTACCGGTCACTTCTATTCCTTCCAGTCATAAACCACTCCATACCTGGTCGCACATGTTCATCCCAATACCAAAATAAATAACGCATTCTACCAGGCATATAAATATCAAATTAAGGAACAACATAATACAAAGTCACAAATCAATAAATCATTTCTGTCGATAGATAATAAATAAAATTAATTATCTTGTACGTTTCTTTCCCGTCTGAAAAATGTTACTGATTCATTGCTAATTTAAACATCAAACAAACCGTATTAAGCAGATGTACCGAGAAAAATATTTTAACTATTGTAAAGGAAGGAATTTAATATTAATTTTTCAAACTATTATCAATCATAGATAACTAATTAGAGATACAATATGGCCGAAATAGGCTCGATTGAATGACTGAGTTGAATATAATTTGGTATCAACATACATTTACGCATTCTTGATTTTGATGGAGATAATCTACGCATAACAAATGAATTAATCAGATGGTAAGGTAAATGGATTTAACTCCTTGATTAAAATAGATATACCCAAGGTGGATAAAATTCGATGCTTTTTATAGGAAGCTCATATTTCTCTATGTTTTACACAAAAACTGACCTCCATTTGGAAACTTCTTATATTCAAACATACTGGTGAAAACCCTAATTCGATCTAGTCTCTACAGCATCTTTCCTAACTTTTGGGTTTCTTTATTTTTTTATAACTTTTTTATTTATTGAGATTTTTCAGTTATAAAAAAATACAGCAGTTTTTTATGCAGATTGCAGATATGCTTTTGATTTTTTTATAAAATTACGCATTTTTGAATAATTTATTTATTATTTCAAACGTTAAATGAGACACCCTCTAAATTTTTCTTATACCGAGTAGTGTGTCTCCGAGCGGAACACAGGAAATCCTAAAAAAATTTAAGATGGTTATAAATTATTGGCTTAACTGTACATTTTCTAGAAAAATAAAGGATAACTTTTTAAAGGACCAATCTGATAAACCCTCGTGCCAGGTTTCAAAAAATTTTAATAAGCTAGTCTTGAATTATTGAAATAAATGTTATACTTATAAAATGCATTTTGTCATAGACATGAGAAAAAGTGTTAATAAATCAATGTCAGTCAGTATTTAAAAGAAAATTATGTATTATTTAATCGACGAAAAAGTATCCATAATTAACAATTTTTTCTTCCATTAATTAGCATGGTTAACGAAAGTCCTTAGTTTGTGTCCTTTTTCGTTATCCATTATTAAGTGACATTATGTGGGAAACAGTTTTGGAGCAGTATCTGAAATATTTTTAGGTTATTTCTCCACCAAGCCCATTTCGTCCATTTTAACAATTAATCGTATTGTCAGTAAGTTTGAGTCCAACGGTACCGTAATAAAGAATTGTAAAGTAATTATTTAATTACTCTAAATTTGGTATCGGGGTTTTTTAGGGCGCTGATTACGAACCTGAAAGAATTTTAGTCGGACACATTTCGTTCCTGAGATATTCATCATTAGACTTGATAACCAAAACTAACCTGAATTCACTATTTGTCCCCTTCTTTTTGTACTCAATTCTTAATTGAAAGCTAAATTGGTGATACTTAATATTTGATTTCCACCTTTAAAACCCAATTTTTCTATTTAATTAACCCCTTTTTGGCTGCCAAGGCTACTGCGATTGAAAGTGAAGCTTTACAATTTTATGGAAAAAATGAGTAAAACAAATAGAAAAATGGGGTTTTTAGATATGGAAATCAAATATTAAGTACCAATTTAGCAGAAAACTCAAGAATTGAGTGGAAAAAAGGGAAAATAGTAAATTCAGATTAGTTTTGGTTATCAAGTCTGATGATGAATATCTCGGAAACAAAACGAGTCCGACTAAAAATTCTTTCAGATTCGTAATCAGCGCCCCAAAAATCCCCGTATACCAAATTTCATAAAAATCGGCGATGCGTCCGGTTTGTAAATAATTACCAATTGTAAATGTTCCACTTAGGATATCGAAAATGAAGACGAAGAAAGAGAGAACAGAGATCTTAATATTCTACTGAGTGTGTAGGAACATAAAATGGTTAGTAAGAGGGTTTTTGGGCAAGAGGTAAATAACTATCTTAAAACGGTATGACACACTTTGAAAAAACAGAAATATTAGTCGTATAAATTCGAAAAACATTAAGAGCTGCAGGAAGGAGATGAAAAGCAAAGAATGGCATTGTGTTTTAAAATGGTGAAATAAGCAAATACAGACAGGATTTTTAAAGAAATATTTGTTTTACCGATGAATGTGTACATTCACCCTCAACAATTAAATGTATTTATTTGTTTTTACTTTTGCTGTATTTATCCATTTTTTTTTAATCATAGGTAAAAATAAGAAGGTGATTTTAGATTATAATTTTAGTATGTCATCTAATTTTATACTATCAACTTAATTTTATAAAGAAGAATGTTTTATAAGCCTTTTAAAACAGATATAGATTAAACCAGATGTACCTCTATACAGGGTTTTGTAAACTATGGTGCCAATCTGCTATGGTAGTACACTTTTCTTTTCAAAAAAGTTTGGAATTTTAAAAATACCAAAATTGGTGAAATTCATAAGTATACAAATTATTGTTTTTAAATTAAGCTTTTTTTTTAATTGTTGTTAAAAATCATTGCAACAAAAAATCTTTACAAAAAGAAATAATTACTTTTAGTGCGTAAATGTCCTCCATTGGCTTAGAAGTTTAAAAAGTAAGTCCAGTCAATCTTAACTTTTGAATAGTACAAGGTATTGAGATAATGTAGCACTCACGTTTTAAAGGCCCTTTAATTTCCTACTGAACGCCACTTCGTTTTTAAAAATTGGCCCAGCCTTTTAGACTTACATTAAAATAGCACTGTTTGTGCATTATTTAGGCCAAATTTCAGATTTCCAAAAACGAAGCGTCGTTGAAAAAAAACGTAACCCGATTTAAAATCTAAAAAAGTTGATAGTGCCAGCTTAGCCCTAGGCCACGTGACCACTTTGTACACCAAAAAGTAGTTTAGGTAATGGGCGATTCTCTGTAAACTCGTAATCGGCTTGTCTCGACCGATATTTCCAAAAAGTAATTAAAATATTTAAATAAATATCACTTATCAACTACTAATAAAACTTTAATTCTAAAAATTTACGGGCGCAATATGTTTAAAACCATAATTGTTCCAATTTTTTTCTAGAAGTTATAGAACCTCTAAAAATACAGTCCCGCGGCTAACACTAAATTTTCACCCAAAAATTAGGTATTCGAAAAAATTATTAAAAGTAGATATAATAAACATGTAATGTATTATACAGAAATCTATTGAAAATATATTTTCGTAAAACAAGGTCCCACTACGAATTTTAATATATTTAGTAAACAGTCCCCTGCCTGCATAATGGAAAAACTATAATATTAACAAATGTTTTTTAGTGAAATAAAACGCAAATTGTTCTGAAGTTGACATTCTTGCAAAACGCAATGTGTTTTGAAATAGGACATGGATTTTTGACAGATGTTGAAAATATTTACCAGGACAGCATTTGTACGAGCTTACAGAGAAATGCCCTAATACCATTTTACCTAAATTTACAAAATACTCATTAAAAATACTCAACTATTTAAGTAAAAAAAAAAAAAACAATATTTAGAAAAAAACGACATTTTCAAAGCTAAACGGCAAAAAAATATTGTGGGAACTCTTAATAGATGACCTTCTTAATATCGCTATAAAACATTAGCTTTTATCCTAAAGATACCCAAAAATAACTTCAATTCAGAAGCTATTTTGGTAAATCTAAATTGGTTTCTGTCTAGACCCTCCGAAACGCAAGAGATATTTCGTAATGACAAGGTTATTAGTACCTGCTTAACCTAACTATGTGAGGATATTTATAAAGACATTAAACCCTGCACCTTGTAGATTAAAACAGCGTTAGACAATTATGTTTTCTGACATAGGATTGGGTCTGGGAAAATGGGAGGCGGGGTGGGGTGGAGAATCCTTTTGTCACTTTGTACTTTGCCATAAGAACAATATTTAGTTATTTATTATGTTACCATTCTATTGATAGCATATTTTTGAAATAAGAGTTACCTTAGTAAAGTTATTGGTAAAAATACAACTGGGGTACCTATTATGTTCGGGAAAAACGAAAAATGTTCAATTTTTAAAAATATTTTATTAAACTTAAAACAAAAGTGTTTTATTCTTAAGGCATGAAAACGTAACTGTATAACTATTATTTAGAAGTAATATTGGTAATAACGATAAATCTTGAAAAGTTTCACAAAAAAATTCTATGTACTTTCGGTTTTTATTAACATCCACTCTTTTTCACAATTTTAACGTCTTTTGCTTTTTCTTTTATACATTGGAACCTAAACGGTAACAAGTGTAATTAAAAAACTAGGAAATAATCTTGCAAAATTTGCAACTGCTAATCATTAAATATTTTTTTTTATCATTGGACAAACCACGAAGGCTAAAAGCCTAAATGCTAACGTACCGTGAGAGTCTTAAGCGAGGTAAGAGGGAGTTTGTTGACACGGGACTTAAATACTTGAAGATTTTGGGATAGGGATGCATACGCGCGGCACCACGAGTTTCTCCGGTGGAAACCGTGAGTGGAGGAACTATACTGTACAATTCTTCAGAGCTCTCATCGTTCTTTCAATTAACGTACCGGTTTTTACGAGTGTGTAATATTTTTAAATGTTTTTATTGATAGTGATGAAACTTGGTAGGTTGTTATGGGGTTAATTTTTTATTGGTCATAACAAATTTACCTTAAAATTATTTTAAAATCGTAGGAGATACATAAACTCAAACTAATACTTTCATTTTTTAACTTTTTAAAGGCACCAAAGCATTTGTTTTCCCAATATGTTCAATTTAGCTGCTATTTTATGGCAAGTACGATGAATTGCCACGTAAGCCATTCAGTATCAAAAATATCATTTACCTATACATTATATTTTTTTTTGATGAAAACAAAGTAAAGTGTTGCTGTGTTTCACATGGTTAAAGTCGCTTTATAATTGCATTTTGCATTTGGAAAGATTATGAAAGTGATATATTCCTATTTTGGCTTTTGAGCTAGCGTAAAAAAACAATAAATGAAGTTTGGAGCCATCTAATACAAAAGTTTTAAAAGATAAAGTCAATTCGAATGTTTTTTAAAGTAAGTAAAGATGAGAAGTGATTTTAGAACAGGCATGGCTCTCTAAATGAAAAATTAAACTTAAAAATGAAATTTAACCAAAAATTCGTTTTCAAAATATTGTATTTCGACTAAAAATCTGCAGACTTCAAAAAAAAAGTATTTCATTTAAAACTCAAAAGTTCAAGCGATTTCCGGTGAAACCCGAAGTTGTAAAAGCTTATCGTATACACCTAAAAATGACTTTTCGTTAGGTTAACAACCCTACCTACCAACTTTTGTCAGTATAAGTAAATAAAATAAAAAATGGCAGCCTAAAAGGGAGCTTATGGGTACTGGGTACATTACTTTCAAAGAAAAATAATACGTTTTTAAAGTTTTTGCAAAATGTATACACAAAATCAACATATTTCCTTCGTAAATCATACTTTATGCATGCATTTTTTTAAGAATTGGTGGACAGTCTGTAGAATGGCTCTTATACTAGGTGTTCCGAAATTACTGCACCATATTTTATGTCAACAATAGGCCCTACTTTATTATATAAACATTTGTTCGGAAACGCTTCCTTTTAGAGATACAGGCAGTTAAAATTCTAATTCTTTTTTATATTTATAGAAAAAATGTTTTTTGTGAAATTCTAATTCTTATCTTTTTAATATTTTACTTAGAAAAATGTTTTTGTTGCTGTTGAGCAATGCACCACACACCAGTTAAATATCTAGAGAGGTTTGAAAATTATGATAAAGAAAATGTTTTTTTTTAAATAATTTTACAATAATTTAAAAGTATTTAAAACAAACAGTTTTTAATTTCATTAAATCAAAAGAAACAAAACATTTTCCATTAAATTAATTAAAGAATATAACTTGCTACACTTTAAAGGAGTTTTCTTTAAGTTATTTGTGTGTTCCTCTATCGCTTTTATCTTCAAATCTAAACATTTATAACCCAAACAAAACCGAATACAAATGAAGATACATAATACATAAAAAAAACATCTTTAAGACGAAGTATTTGGTCCCAAAGGATTTTTATTATCATTATGTCGCTATTTATTTGACACCAGCATACCTGTTCTTCGAAAGCCATAAAGTCACAAAAAACAAATCATGATGAAACCCAAAACTTGGAAACTACTTAATCGAAATTTAAGAAGACGTGAAACACTAAAACCTAAAGGCCGTCCAGTCAACAAGTCAAGTGTATAACCGCTTTATCAAAATCAGTCGTCGGCGGTAGCGGGTTCAAACAACAAGATCAAAATTCAGATTATTTTTCACATTTTTTCAGACAATAGATTCTCAGGTTACCTTTACCTAATAAACATCATGATCGTCTTTATATTTGGTAACTAATTTGTGTTTTGATCTTTGGGTTTTTGATGAGGATTGGCTGCAGGTAGATTTGACTATACCGGGTGTCAAACAGTGTTACTTTAAGGTAGTATCTTACGAAAAAGTAAAAAACTACCATACATATGGCAGTTACATATAGTGTGTCCGAAATTGGTAGAAAATTTAATCGTATTTTGAAAAATATACAACATATTTAAATGGGAAAAGTTGTAGACCATTCAGTTGTAAATTGAATGCTTCTTTGATGATGACTAAGTATATCTTGGTTCATATTTATTATAAGCAAGTGTTTTTTTATATTTCAAAATGGTTTATCCAAATTAGTCCTCAGCAGCAACGGGTTCAAACAACAAGATCAGAATTTCAAATATTTGCAGATTCTCTGGTTACCTTTATCTATTAAACATCATGATCGTCTTTAAATTTGGTAACTAATTTATGTTTTGATCTTTGGGTTTTTGATGAGGATTGGTTGCAGATAAATGTGACTATACCGGTTGTTAAAAAGCGTTAGTTTAAGGTAATATCTTAAGAGTTAGAAAAAGAAATACCACATTTTGGGCAGTTACAAACAATATGTCTACAATTGGTAAGGAATTTTATTGTTTCTTAAAAACTGTAAAAGATTAAAACTGTTGGTGGAAGTGGAAAAATTTGTAGGCCAATGATGTAAATTGAATACTATGTAAACTGTGTTAATGACGGTTATATCTTCTTTCGTTTTTGATATTAAAAAATAATAAAAAATTGCATTTTTAAACAAAGACAAAGTTTTATTAATTAAATCTTAAATGACTTGAATAAAATTAGTTCTCAGCGCCACGGTGGTGTTCATGAGATCTAGTATTTATAAGCTAGTGTCTCAGGTGCATAACGTCAAATTTGTTGTTGAAAACCTACAGCTAAACGAAGTGTTTTAATAATCCTTTAATATACCTGTCTAAACGAAAGTAACGCAACTCTTAAATCTCTTTAAAACCGCTAGAGCAGCGTTTATAAAGTTAAGACCATATTTATTTTATTCTGAAAGCGATGCCGCCAAGTACACAAAAATGATAAAGCAAATAAACCCTTTTGTGAACAATGATTTATTGCAGCAAAAAATATTCAACCCGACGACTACGCCACACGCCACAAATTTTATAGCAGGCAGAGACGAAATAAGAGAATGTTTTTTAAGTACGTGATACGTGTTTTTGCAATGTTTTTATTTATTTATCTAAAAATATGTAATCAGGCTTTGTCAGAGGCTATGTGCTTTCGAAAAGGTTTGTTTACTCGGTCATTTTTTGTGTACTTGGCGGCATCGCTTTTAGAATGAAATAAATATGGTCTTAATTATACAAGTAAGAATTTCTAGGGATGCGGAACTAAACAGTGATATCCACACTGTTGACAGATGTTCCAATTTTTCGATGTATATATTTTTTAGTGTTTTTAAGTGAAATGTCCCATTTATTTTTACTGCAATAAATTGCGCCTATATACTTATATAAAATTTTAAAATTCATCTTGCTGAGACATAACAATACGACATTTTTAATAAAATCTGAGATCACTGACCAATTACGCGTGTTCAAATACGATTATAACGCCATTAACAGTGACAAATGGGGTGGGGGTAGGGGCGCAATTAGGGGTGGGCTGTGGGCTAGGGGGGGTTAGCCTTCCAAGACGGCGATTAGCCCGCTTAAAATGATTGGTCATTTAAAATGTATTAGTGTTTTTTTGGCATATATAGTCTATACACTGGGGCTTAAGCCCCCAAAAACTGGTGACTAGTTGCGCCACTGCGGGAGGAGAGGTCAATTACTGACCCCATCGTAGTTTTATTGCTTTATCTTCTAAAATTTATTTTTTTTATCGTTTTGTGACTTTTAAGCATAATCCTTTACAAGTGTATTTATGCAAAAATTAAAAGCTTGTTGCAAACAGTGCCGACTCGAGCAACGTTTTTAGGATAGGTTGCATTAAAAGTATTGCTCACTAATCAAGTGTTTGCAACTAACATCGGTCGTAATATAACTAGTGAATTACTAAAAAGAATTTTGCAGTAGTTAATATTATCTTAAAAAATATTTCACAAGAAATAAGGCCGCCTGTCCAAAAAAACGCATATTTGTCTCTGTTTAATTTGGTTTTAAGGAAAACAAGACGTTAGCAAGGTAACTTTTAAAATAAAGTTGTTTTCGTCTTGTCCAGCTCATGATATAAAAATTAAAAACAATACACTAGAAATACTATGGATAAAACATATAAAGATGGCATTAACGTTTGATAAATGTGTTAAAGCATACAGTTGCCGTCGCAAAACTATGAGATGTCCCATGGAGGTTTTTTTTATCAAACTAGCTATGCTTCCCGGCTTCGCTCGGGAGTTGATATGAGACCCAAATAACCGTTGTTCTGAATGAAGTTCAAATACTCGACAACAGATGGCGCCACTACACTTAATTTCCAAGTTGAAGGGTTGGAAGAGTCCGTATATCTTTAAAAATACGCCCTTTAGGGTAGAACGGGAACTTTCTTGTTCGAGGGGGATAAAGGACTATTACATTGTATAGTCCCTTTATCGTATCGGGACTCCTTTTCAAGTTTTATCGGCACGCACATTTTATCAACTTAGTTTTATTATATATTGAATTATACGGTATTTCGTTCACTACAAAATAAATTTAATTAATTTTATAGCGTCAACAACACGTGGTTATTATGCTGTTAAAATGTAGCTTATATGACACGTTCGTAAATTTACCATAGCAGCGCCATCTATTGATTACTTACTCAACCCAGTCGAACAGACAAATAATTAGCAATAAATTAAAATTGCGACTATAATTTGAGATTTAAACTATCCTATCTCTCAAGTTGGATCGAACTGCACATGGTGTGAGAATTTTATTATAATCGGTTAAGTGGTTTAGGAGTCCATTGAGGACAAACATTGTGACACGAGATTTATATATATTAAGATGATATATGTTTATAATACTTACAGTACAAGTATTTTAAAAATCTAACGAGTAGCTAGCATTTAATGATCCTAAATGCAAACTGGGACGAAAAGTCTTAATGGGCATAGGAAATGAACTATGCCCAATAAATATGGAAAACCACTAAAAAACAAATGGATTGCAAAATAATCATATTGTAGCATTAAACATGGATTTTTATTTATTGGTATAAAAAGTTTTCAAATAATTCCCAAAATTATGGGGTTAAACGCTGATACACCACATTTAAGTGAAAAAAGCTGGGGTCAGTCGCTGACCCCCTGTTCCAGGCTCTCTGGGTACACAAATATACCCCAGGTGCGACTGTTAATGTAATCTCGCATGCGACACTGTGTATTTGAGATTAAAGAATAGACCCAAAAGTATTAAATTTCGTAAACATAGCTTTATCGGTTTTAAAGATATGTAAGCGCTATGTGGTATTAAAAAATGCTGTAAATTAGCAGATCAAGCTATAGATTACTGGGTTATTGAATTATAGAATTGCAGTTTTATTTAAATGTGTTAAAAATTAGGAAACCTAAGAATCTTTTTACCGATTCAAATGGTTGCCCGTTTAATATTAAATATTAAGTTTGGAAAAAAAGTTTTCAATGTGTGAGGCATTCGAAAGCAGCCATAAAGGTGTTAATGATACTTTGGCGTATTTTTATTACAGTTAAATGATCTATTATTGCATTATTTCTTAGTTTTCTTGTCTAATTACAAACTTCCGCTATTATCTAATAACATTAGTAAAAGTCAAGAGAAGTAAAGTGCGGGAAAATTGGCAATTAAAGGATTATATAGAGGAAACTGGCCTAAAATGGCATATTCAGTTAAATGACACACTTCATAATTTTTTAATTTCTCGCTTTAGCAGCGACTTTTTCAACGTGTTGGAGTGTGTAATATGATCACTGCAGCTGGTATCAAAATTACCGTACAGGTGCATGTCCCTGATTTTTTTTGCACGACATTTCAAGTTCAATTTCCAATTCACCAACCGCAAAATAATTCTAATGAATTTAGAATTTGTGCATAATATATATATATATATATATATATATATATATATATATATATATATATATATATATATATATATATATATATATATATATATATATATATATATATATATATATATATATATATATATTATATATAAAATATTCTACTCCCTTTAAAGACAGTCAAAAGAAAACATCCTGCTTTTCTATGCTATCCACCACCACTCTCTCTCCCCAAACCGGTTTCGCCTGCCTTATAGGAACTCATCAGTGAGGCTGTATCGAGTCGTGGTGATTAGCATAGAAAACAAGCGTCTACTTATTAGACAAGTTTCATTGTCTAGCGGTAGGATATTAAATCCTGCTGTTGATGCCCTACTGAAATCGCATTCAGTAAATACGAGCATCAATTGGACAATATATATATATATATATATATATATATATATATATATATATATATATATATATATATATATATATGTGTAGAGTTGTCATTCCGGGAGTATATCCGTTGGTCATTTGTGTTCCTTGCGGAATTTTGCAGACGTTTCGCCAAGATCGCACTTGGCATTTTCAATGCTATCTAACTGGTGTCAGACGATTGACTGAGGGTATGGTTTGTGATGTTGCCTTTTATACGGTTCTGGGAGCGCAGATTGTACCGCTTGGCTGGTCTCGGGCTCTGCTCGGTGTTGGAGATGTGTGCATTCGCCTGTGTCGCGTCGTCACTAGTTGTTGGTCGTCGTGTTTCAGGTTTTTCTTGTTTTAAGAGGGTTTTCCAAGCTGTTGATAGGTGTAAAGTATCATCCCTTACATTAAGTCCTCCACTCTTATGAATTTCTATGGATTCACGGATAATCCTTGTCTTGTAGTGGTTAATGATTGCCACCTGTCTACAACTGTTGAAATCTATGTTGTGTCCTGTTTCTAGATGGTGTTGAAACAGAGCAGATGTTGTTTGCTTGTTTCGTATGGCTAGTTTGTGTTCTTCTAGCCTAGCAGAAATTCTCCTATTTGTTTGACCTATGTAGGTGTGATGGCAGGTGCCGCATGAGATACTGTAGACTCCCTGATTTTCCAGTTTTATTTTG
This sequence comes from Listronotus bonariensis, assembly GCA_014170235.1. Lineage (NCBI taxonomy): Eukaryota > Metazoa > Arthropoda > Insecta > Coleoptera > Curculionidae > Listronotus > Listronotus bonariensis. Next base: position 111,125 of record JACEGR010000380.1, on the reverse strand, counting down.
TCTTTAGGATTTCTAAGCGTGGATCCGATCGTCTGTTGGGGTTTGTAGGCTGTAGTTATATTGTGTTTGCGTAGAATTCGTCCTATTCTGTCTGTGATGCCTTTGACGTATGGAAGTGTGGCTCTCAACTTGTTGTCAGTGGGCTCTTGTTCTTTTCGCTGCACATTGGTCTGTCTATTGATAGCTTTATTTATTATATTATGTTTATAACCATTTTGTTTAAGGGCATTTGTTATGTTGCGAATTTCGTTTTCCCTGTTGGTGTCGTCAGTGAGTTTTATGGATCTGGAGATTAGTGTAGTAGCGACTCCTTGTATTTGTGATGGATGGTGGTGCGAATCGGCATTTAAGTATCTGTTTGTGTGCGTTGGTTTCCTGTAAACTGTATGTTGTAGGTCGCCATTTTGTGTCCTAGTGACAAGTACATCAAGAAATGGTAGCTGGCAATTTTCTTCAAATTCCACTGTAAACTGGATTCTTTGGTGGATGGAGTTCATATGATCCAGAAAGCTAAGAAGAGTTTCCCTGCCGAAAGACCATACGATGAATATGTCATCAACATATCTAATCCATAGCTTAGGCTTTAGGTCAGCTGTTTCTATAGCTTTCTTCTCGAAGTAGATCATGTACAGATTGGCCACTGCTGGTGAGAGGGAAGATCCCATTGCTGCTCCATCTATTTGGCGGTAGAATTGAGAATCGAATCTGAAGTACGCATTTTTGAGGCAATGTCGTGCAAGTTCGATCACATGATTTGGAAGGTCTTCATTGTCATGTATTAGTTGCAGTGCTTCATCCACAGGTATGCTAGGATAGAGTGACTTAACGTCGAAGCTGGCAATTATGTCGTCCTTATCAAGTTTAAGTGAGTCCAGTATTTGAGTGAAATGGGCCGAGTTCTTCACATAAGAGGTGGCTTTCTCCGTTAGTGGCTGTAGAATGCTTGCTAGATATTTCTCCAAAAGCAAACAACATCTGCTCTGTTTCAACACCATCTAGAAACAGGACACAACATAGATTTCAACAGTTGTAGACAGGTGGCAATCATTAACCACTACAAGACAAGGATTATCCGTGAATCCATAGAAATTCATAAGAGTGGAGGACTTAATGTAAGGGATGATACTTTACACCTATCAACAGCTTGGAAAACCCTCTTAAAACAAGAAAAACCTGAAACACGACGACCAACAACTAGTGACGACGCGACACAGGCGAATGCACACATCTCCAACACCGAGCAGAGCCCGAGACCAGCCAAGCGGTACAATCTGCGCTCCCAGAACCGTATAAAAGGCAACATCACAAACCATACCCTCAGTCAATCGTCTGACACCAGTTAGATAGCATTGAAAATGCCAAGTGCGATCTTGGCGAAACGTCTGCAAAATTCCGCAAGGAACACAAATGACCAACGGATATACTCCCGGAATGACAACTCTACATATATATATATATATATATATATATATATATATATATATATATATATATATATATATATATATATATATATATATATATATATATATATATATATATATATATATATATATATATATATATATATATATATATATATATATATATATATTATATTATAACAGTTTTAAATTCTCGGGCATAGAGGCTCCTTAATGTCAAAGAAAAACAAATACATAACCTGGTAGAAACGACTACTTGGCTGGTTACTTTAAAATTACTCCAAATAAATGGATAACTCCGGGTCACAATGAAAACTACAGAATCACCCAACAAACTGATATTTTTATTTATTTTAAATGATCAACAAAATAAAAAAGTAACGGAAGGTTTAAATTTATAACGTGACACCCTAAACGGTTTTGATTCCTTCTAACTCGTAGAAAGTTTAACTTACAAAAACTTTATTCTATTATTATGTACTTTTTTGAAGAATTTCCTTCAAAAACATTGTCACCACCTTATGAATCCAATCCATTCAATAACCTGTGTTTTTATTATTAAATTATTTTTATAACCAAGTACAAATTTGGTTCGCATATTATTCGGATATTTCAGAACAAATACAGAAAACTTAAAAAGAGTTGCTTAAAATAAAGGGGTTGTTTGTTGTAGAAACTTTGGGTTTAAAGTCAACCATTAGGGAGATACCGCAAAAATTTAAAAATATTTTTTTATTTTTTTCCAAACAAAAAAATAGGTACAAAGAACGTTAGGGGTTTATTTTCACCTTTCAAAAAAGTGCAAAAATATTTAAAAAGTGCAGTTTTATAATTATTACAATATATCTGAAGAATTTCATTCTTCTTGTTGGTTTTTGTTTTTGAAGATAAAAGAATTGCATTTTTAAATGTTTTGTATTTGTTTTACCTTGTATACTTATATAAAGTTCGTTAATTTTAGAAAGTATCTATAAATATATTTACAATCGGTAAAGATTTAGCAAAAATGTTGCATAAAACTTAAAAATATTCGGTGTTTTTAACTGTAAGCGGTAAGCAGCTTAAACAAATTTCTAACTAGAAAGGAGACTGTAGTGTGGTGCTTGTGAAAGGTGCTTTTTGTATTTACTTCATGAGAACACGCGACGCGTAGTGATGATACTACTTTCTTGGACTTGTCTTTTTTTGTCACTATGTATCAGTTACAAATAAAGACAATGAAAGTCCAAGAAAGTAGTATTATTGAAAACATAACATTGTCTACCACCTTTAAAGGCGCGCTTGTGGCGGCTTCGGTTGTATCGGCAAGCGTCGATCTCCGATATTTTTTTATTGACAGTACCGGTTATTATACAAGGTGTTTCAAAAACAGGCAGTTTAATGACAAGTAGGTTTTTTCAAATGTAATACCCCCTATATTTTAACAACCTTTGAGTCTGTACTAAATTCTACATCAAAAATTTACAACACACTATAGGTAAATTAAGGAGCTCAATGCAAGAACTAGTCAAGTCCATTTTTGATAATTTTACAGGAGAACCGCAAAACGTTTTATTTGAAAAATGTAGATTATTAAATACTTTTAAGATTTTTATTGTATTTATTTGGTAGTGAAGACCCTTGCGGCAATAGCTGAAGGATGATTTATTTTAGTTTCCTTGTTATTTAAAAAAATAATAGACTTTACTTTTTTTGCAAATTTTGGAAAATCAGGTAAACACCAATACGTTTATAGTTCGCTTATTTTTAAAGTTATAGATCCCGTTCTTGCACAGGTCGAAAGATAATTTTGTACTGAGTAATATGGTAATAACTAAATTTGCCTAAAAATTAGACTTGGCCGGTTCTTGCATTGGACCCTTTAATTATTGATTGTTTCTGAGATATCAACAGTATGCTGATATAAGACGTTTTCTATACATACATGTTTGTTTAAAAAATAAAGGATTTTAAATTAAAATTTAAATACCCATTAACGATTAAAAGTAAAAAAATAATTATTTGGGCTTAAGTACCAAAAAAGTGACAAATAATATAAAAAACATGTAATTAATTAACTCTATTGTAAGAAATACTGATAGGTATGTCAGCTATTTAGTTTATTTTCGATACATATTTACTTTAATAACTTAAGAACCAGCCATAATCAAAGTATTGTTGTTTGTTTAGTGCAAAAGTAAATATGTGTCTAAAATAAACTAAATTACTGACATATCTGTTCGATTTTTCTTAATGAATGGTAATTAATTACATGTTGTTATATTATTTATTACTCTGATACTGAAACAGAAATATTTAAAAATAATTAGAACCAAAATATTATTTTCTTTTTTCACTTTTAATCGTTAATAGGTATATCAGCATACAGTTCATATCTCAGAAACTTGCAATAATTGACGTATAGTGTGTTAAACATTTTTGATGTAGAATTTAATACAAATTCAAAATTTGTTAAAATATACAGGGTGTTCCATTAAAAAAAACTTACTAGCCATTAAAATGTCTGTTTTTAAGATGCCTTGTTTAATAACTGGCACTATCAATAAAAAGTGTATCCAAATAAACATTTTTTATTTTAAGTTTATTTGTGTATCTTGTACAGGGGCAAAGTTATTTTATGTATAAATAGAGTTGGGACACCCTATATACATTTCCTAACTAAGGTATTTTAAACTGTTTGGCAATATCTTTATATTGAAATTCCTACCTAGCAGCTTTGTTATAACTATCATCATTTAAGAATTTGTTAAGGTCTTTACTTAAAAATATTGCATGATTTTTCAACGTAATTTTAATTAACAGCCTGATAACTCCACATCACAACGATGACAGCTGAATTTTGTTTTGGCTGATGTAAGGCATGTACATAACCTTTTAAAAAGACATCATCATAACATATATCACACTAGTAATGTAAAGTCCTTTGCAACATTAATGTGATATAACGCATTTTTATGCAGCAAAACAGTGTGCTATTTGCTATGGTCCTAGAAAAAAATTAAATAGTACCTAATGATATAGTAGAACTTTAAGCAAGAGTTCTGTGTAAAATATAAGTTATTACCAGATATTAAAAGAACACCTCGGCTAATAATTCAAAATCCAAATATCATTAAAAGATATGAATCTCTATTTGTTCTTGGCGAAGGAACTAGCTCAAATTACTTTTTCGCTTTAGATAATACCGTTCCTTAGTAATAATAGTAAATGTAATCATAATGTTCTCAAGCTTCGGCGCAGCAAAAATTGAAGCCATTTCGTTTTCTGAAATTAGTACCTATCTTCTGTATTAGACATTATATAGGCTTATATCAGTGGCGTGCCTGTAAAAAAATGCGAAGCAATTATTAATATTAGCCCAAATACAGGTACTTTACTCCTGAGAAAAAATTACATTTTTGGCCACACCTCGCAAATGACTGATAATATGCGCATTTAGTTCTGACGTCACGACGCAAGCAAGGAATCCAAACAATAGATGTTTATTATGGGAATTCGTGCTGAAACTCAAAATAACGCGATTTGTGTGAGTTTTTTTGTGTATTTTAAAGTGTTTGTGACTAGTGTAGGCTATTTGTGACCCTGTGACTCTAAATTTTCGTGACTATTTGTGATATTCATTCACCTAACCTAACTATGTGAACAAAAGTATAATTTTTACGAACTTCAATTCATGATAATAATGCTGAAAGGTTCCTCGTAATCCATTTTGATAAAACTAATATAAAATATTTTAAATAGTGCCACTAATGTAACAAAATTTGAAAAATAAAGTATATTTTCCATAGAAACCTTTGTTTGCTTTAGGAAGAGGAGAGGGGCTTGGGGGTTTGTTTGAATTCCATCCAAAGCCTTAAAAATATACCTCTAGAGTCAGCTCTATGGCATTGTGAAAAAGCGCATGAGAAAGAAATATGACAAGAGTATAATCTATCGCTTTTGGTTCTGCTGACCAGTATGATTATGCAGAGCTAAAGTTTATTGCTTTTAAGGCATGCGATTGTTTGCACAGCTAAGCAGCAAGACTGCCTCTAATAGGTATATTCTCGAGGGTTAGAAAAACGTCAACGTCGTGTGAAGTTACACTAAATGCGCTGGGTTTGGAACATGCGAAACTTTTTTATAAGGAATAACTTTTTTCGTAAAATTAATATTAGGAGTGTTTCCCACATGACGCCTATTTACTTAGACAAACTTAAGAAAATCTAAAAAAAAATACCTATTTAAATGAGATGTCTTAATAACATATATTCATTCCAGTTATATCCAGGGTTCTCCTCAACAGGTTGGCCTTAAGTTTCACTATCATCCAATTCAATTTCTTTATCTTTGGTATTGTTTAAACTACCATTTAACGACTTGACTTCACGTTTATACAGATAGGGCAGCCGGGTACCTTAATGGTTAAGTAAAAAAACTGGTGTCTTCAGAAAAAAATTATAAGGTTTAAAGTCAAATTATTTAAAATAATAAATGTCATCGCCATTATTTCTAAGATATTTAATTTAAAAACAGTCTTTATTACATTTTGCTTTTTAAATATTTCAAATGCATAATAAAAAATTAGAGACTGGTTAGTTCTGGTTAGGAAGAGGAAATGGGAACTGATTTTGTTATTTTAAAGAATAATCTGACTTAATATAGTTTAATCTATAAAATTCAAATGATCTTCAGTATTGTAAAATGCACGATAAACGTCAAAAAAAAAAAAAAAAAATAATCCCAGCGTGATTTCCCGAAAAAATTTCAAATGCGAAACCAAGTATCAGACTCAAAAATTTAATATATGGTTTTAGACGTATTTTTGCGTCAAAAAACCATGAAGAATCTGCCATTTTGACGGTTTTCTGCAATTTACTGAAGGCTGGTTGGTGCTGCAGCAATACCGCCATGAATTCGTGTTTTGGACGTAAAAATACGCTAAAAAAAAGAAAATATTGTTGAAAGATCTTTAGAAAGCTGACAAAAAAGTATTGTGGCATTTAATTCTTTCCTATCTTTTAAACTAATATCAAAACAATGCATTTAAAAGGATATCCAAAAACTTAAGGTAAATATAACAACAAAAATTTATCAAAACATATCACCACTTTAAAAAGAAAAAAGGATCCGACCATCAGATTTGTTTTTTTTTGCTTAATTTTTATAAAATCGGTTAAAAACCATTAATATTGCAAATTTTTTTCGTTTTTGTCCGACAATGAAAATATTCTGACCTGCTGATTAAATTTTTACCACCAATTCGTCTTAAGCAGGCAAAAATACATCAAAAACATCTCTGGGACCTACACTTTTTTTCTTTTTTGTTGAATGTGTTGACAAATTTATTTTATTAAAAACTCACAGAGAGACCCAGATCCCATATAATGATATTTTTCTCCACAATTATTTTTCGGTAAAAAATATTAAGTTCGTCGCCCTGCAGACCCCACCTTAAGCCCCCGCCTTCAACGACCTCTTGTCGGGCCTGTATACATACGCGCTGTCAGCGAAAAATACATTATGTATTTCAATAAAAATACTGCATTTGGGTTATTGTGGCTAGAACTAGAGAAGCCCTAAACTTGTGGTACTCGCGAGTGAACAAGAATCACGGCTCATTTTGAAACTTCTATAAAGTTTTTAACCAAAAGTTCAAATTTTTAAAACTACTTAGTTGCTGACAGCAAAATATTCAATTCTACAGAACTTAGGAGACTAGCAATGTTAATAAAGTGGCCTTTTTTAAAAAAACGATTAGATTTTGCGGCATAAATGAGGAGTGCCTAATATTAATTTAATAGTTTAATGTTTAGAAAAAAAATATCAAATGAGGCCGTAAAACAATGTGGTGTGTTATTGCAGCTCTGAGTATTCGATTTAATAATATCTTGAAGAGACTTACTAGCTCTAAGACAAATGGAAATTGTTTTTTACTGTCGCAATAATATCTTATATTAATATTATCCCCATTTTATGACACTTAAAAAAATAACTCCTGCTTTTTATGTTATTCACCAGGACCAGCGTTTCACAGAAACTGTGATAGGTTCCTGTAAGGCTGACGACACGCTTTAGAGGGTCCGAGCATAGTACAAATAACTTATAGTAAAGTCACTTCGCTATCAGCTCGAACACTCCCGACGTTATCCGAAAACGGTTGTCCCTTGCATCTCGTTTCTGCAGTAAACTAAATGGATGTTTTAAGCAGCTTGTATTGAACCGAGTAGATCAATTAAACGGACGACGCTTACTGGCGAAAGCTACACACTATGCAAACAATAGCATGTGTTGCGGAACTGTAAAATTACTATGAGTTATTTGCACGGTGGTCCCTGCTATTACATCTTATTAAAATGAAAGTGAAATATACCTGGTGTTTTAATAATTATGTCTAAAAACTTGATTCTATTAGATTTTTTTGGAAGTTCATATCTCCGAAGAGAAGGCCTGTACAAGAAAACGTTTATATTAACTTGTAGTGATTTTTTATTTGTTTCTTTTATAACTGGAATATTGCCCACATTTTTCCAGACATGACTTGTTATATACAACCACTGTATTACTAGAAAATGACATTTTACGGTATCTAGCTACTCATTAAAAATATTAAAATTAATTAGTATAAGTACAATTTTAAGAAAGCAAAATTATTATTTATTTTATAAAAGTCAGTTTAAACCTACTTATTTTATTGTCACGAGTCATAAAATTTTGTACCATGTATTAAATCATCTATTTGATATGGGAACTTCATAGTCCAAATAAAAAACAATGTATAATAAACTATTATTAAAATAACAGTTTTGTATGAATCGCAGAATCAACAGACATTTTACCGGTGTACGCTAACAAGCAACAAAACTATACAATCAATTTCGGAATCTCTACACGCTATAAGAGCGTAAGCATTTCCTACAGAATTAAATTACCAACTTACGTTTTACAAATACTGACATTACACAGACACAAACCGCGATTGAAGTTAGCTGTATTCGCGATTCAAAACTATTTAAAATAGATATGTCGATGCAATCGATCAGATATCAGCCGACGTGCATTTTGTGGTGGTCACCCATGCGTTTTATTCGAGAAGAAGAAAATATATTTAAGACTACTACATGCGGGTCTGGGTTCGATTGGCTTTTAGAGATGGATATTTAAATCACTTAGAATAAGTTCTGTTAGTAGCTGGAGGTCGTTTTCGGAAAATATTACCTGCATTTTGTAAGTGGTGTTTAAGTTATCGCGAAAAATGCAATGGTTTCAAAATTCCACTGTGGAATTATCATAAATTATAGTATTAGCAGACTCTTCTTCAGTACTTACGGCTTAAAGCTAATAAAACAGTTTAATAATATTTTTTTCTACTACTGTATAAATAAGAAAACTTTGTGGTCCTAGCAACGCGAATGATATTGAAAGAGAACCTTCGTGTTACCTGGTTGCTAAGCATTGCTAGCTAGGAAAGTAATATTTTCAGCGCCTGGACAAAAAAGTAAGAGTAAAAAAAAAAAAGAAAATATGCTTGTGGGAAATATTAGGATTTATTTATAAAAAGTAACTAATTTATGACAAAATATTTTAAAAACTAGGTTAGGTATTGACATTAAAAGTAATTGTGCGATTTGAGCAATTAGCAAAAGAAATTGGAGGAATAATACTTGAATTAACAGTTTTTAAATTTGTTGTTGGGCTATCGTTATCACCTTTACCTACGTTAATATTCATATTTTTCACTGTTACTTCATTAGAGGAAATATTGGTAGGAATTTCAAGTAAAATCTTCTTTGAAATTTCCACCTTATTACTATAGGATTCAGCAATATATCCCTCCGCAACAGAAGAAGACTTCCAACCTCCATGCCTTTTTAAGTCCAAAATATCGACATCCGAAGCATTGGCAAGGAACGTAGTTGACGTTCTTCTAAAAGAATGGCCAGTGTATCTACTGATGTCTTCAAGCTTCAAAAACTTCGCAATTTCTTTAGGTACATTTGAAATAGTGTGCTTTCCAATAACTTGATTAACACCTCTTTCATAACGATACAATAAGCGCTCATCTAGAGCATTCCTTGGTCTCAGCTTAATATATTCCTGTAGAAATATGACATAAGGAACTGAGCCTTCATCGTTGGTTACTACAAAGTTTCTTTTAACTTTATTTTTAGACTCCACTATTTTTACTATAGCCACGTTATTTCTTATTTCTACATCACTTAGCTTCATTGTGTATATTTCGTCTGTCCGGCATGCCCCAGCCACTCCCATAATGGCTATTACTTTCATTGCTAAGTAACTTTGATCAGGCGCGTTAAGTAAAAACTTTATGATTTCTTCTTTTTTAAAAATTTTTGACTTTTTTGCCTCATAACCATCGTTTTTCCTTTTAATAAAAGCAACTAGTTTCTTGAACTCCGAAATATCTTGATTTTTGTTTACGGAAATTGTTAACTTGAACATGGAATATACAGACCAGAGGGTTGGTGGTGATAAAGATTTTTCTTGAAAATACGCCAACATCACATTCTCGTCAATCCGCCCCACATTTTTTGTAGCAAGCCATTCAGAAAACGATTTATATGTTTGATGGTACCTCTCTTTAGATTTGTCTGGCAGAAGTGAGGCACACGCAAGGTCAGCTACCTTTTGGATGCCATTTTCATATTCATTTAACATTTTAAAATGGGAATGGATTTATACTAAATTAACAATAATTCAATATCTGACAAGTGCCGATGACAGACAATGTCAACAATAAATGTGTTGCTATGGATTAATTTTTAACAGGTAAAATTTAAAAATCTCTGTAATTTCTATTAAAACATAATGTTAATGATTATTAAATTATGCGATACATAGAACAGTAGCAGAAAAAATATAATACATTACACGATGCGAAAGGCCTTTCAAGTATTCGGAGGTTTTAAATAGCCTCGGCTTCTCCTCGGCCATTTAAAAACCACCTCACACCAAAAAGTAAACTTTCGCATCTTGTAATGGAAATAACTATTTTTATACCTGTGACAACTCACAGAACGATTGGTACGTCAATCGTTGTGGAGAAAAGTAAGAGGCAGCCAAACTTTTAGATTTCAGAGCCCGTACTCTGTAACGCAATAGAAGAAGAATTGGAAGGAATAAAGAGTGCTAATAGTTGTGGAAAACTAAGTATTGTAGAAGTTTCTAATTTACTTCAGAATGTCCACATTAAAAAGTTAAATATACTTTAAACTCCAAAGAGAAATCCGAGCTTTTTAAAAGATGCTACAGACAAAATGTGTATACCAATTAAGGACATTCTAATTTCAGTAAAAAATATGGTTGCCATGGCGACTACCGGCCGCTATTAAAAAATGTGAAACTAGAAACAAAATCAAGGCAGCCATTTGGACTTTTTAATGTGGAACAAAAAGAAAAAACATAATTCTAATAATTTATCAATGTTTTCATGATTCTGTTGAAAGAAACGGTTATTATAGATATAGCTGTTATTTTAAAACATAATTTATTTAGTTTTTTTCAAAGTCGATCTATATAGGGTCGCGACATTTGGCCATATTGCTTTGACGTGCCATGACGTCACAACTCCCATTTTTCGGCCATGTTGTTCAGTGCCGGAGATATACAGTTTATTGTATTAGTAGAACAGCCGTTTACACAACAGTTTTTAATTATTATTAAGTTGTAAATTCTTTTACTTTAAATAAAAAACATTTCGAATTACATCTTTCAACAAATATCACTGCCAAAACAATGCAAAATGGAATGCGCAAATTCTGGACACCACTGGATTGATCATCATCTTTGATTTTACCCAGTCTTGCCAACTTTTCTCCGTAAAGTGCCCTTCCTTGCGTCCCCGACCTCAAACCGCTTAAAAGTTGAGGATGTGTCTCAACCTTATAAATATAAACTAACCTTGATTTTTGTTATACTTATAATGATTTTCAAAAATTGAAAAAAACTATATTGTCTTATCTAAAACTGCTTATTTTAATGGCGCGCTTGTTTTTCTTACATTTTCGCCATACATTTGTCAGTAAACTGGAGATTTAATTATCCAGTTCATGACAAAATATTTAAGAGGTATAAACAACTTCTTTACTACTCTGCCATGATAGTTGAAGTATAATTGTACGGCGACTTATAAATTTACTAGAAGTTACCAAAATTATATTTTAGTAGACAAAAAGTACCAGTTTTTTATTACAGTTTTTTGTAGATGGCTTTAGCCGAACATGTTGCCTTCAGCAACGTTTTTACGTCGACCCACTTGCAGTAGTTACATTTGCAACGTCCGGACGACTCAAAAATCCTTCACCAAATTGGTGCAAAACAGAGTCGCTATGTAGGAAACTACAACGTAAGAACGCAACGTTGCGTTGCGTTTGGCGACGTTGCGCCGTCCAATAATGGTTAGTTGGGTTTTGATAGATACATGAAAATCGAATTATGAATGTTTAGTTTTCCGCTTAAAAGATTTTGATTCTGGTATAGTTTGAGCGAGATAAAATTTATTTTGAAAGCATTGCCGTACACAAAAATGATAAAGTAAACAAACCTTTTCGAAAGCCAATAGCCTTTGACAGAGCCTGATTACATATTTTTTAGGTAAATAAAAAATCATTCCTAAAACACGTATCACGTACTTAAAAACAAATGATCTTATTTTGGGTCTGTCCTGCCATAAAAACTAACGCGTGGCGTGAGGAACCAAAAACTGGAATTTAATATTTTTTTCTGCAATAAATCATTGTTTACTTCTTCACACTGCTTCTTTACATTATGATGATTTGCCTACTTAGTGGCATTGCTTTTAAAATGAATTATCTTTGGCTCAGGCTATATTAATACGCTTTTATAGTTAAAGTTCGTTCTTAGTCCCCACACGAAGAGAACATTACAAGTATCGAAACGAGAATAATCTAATAACGAATGTACGCTCCGGTAACCTTCCATTTATTTATTTTTAACCAAACCGATAATAATAGCTTGACTCAACACGATAATTACAATTATAAACTTTAAATTGTAGTGTGAGTACAACTCTCATCTGCTTTGCCACTAGCATGGGAAGTACCGTCATAAAGATATTCTTCCGCATAGTATCGTTAGGTATTGTAGGTAGTACCTTCTTTCTTCTTTCTTCTATTCGTCTCTAACTGTGTGAGGTTATGCCATTTTCATTTTTAATGGAATTGTTACGATTAGAATGTGCAATTTTCTTTTATGGCAGGCAACAATTACTGGGCTTTGTGTAAATTATATTGGAAAATCTAAAAGCCGTTCATTGTTTAATTTTTACCGAGAAAAGATTACTGAAGAAACGGTGTACAATTAAAGGCAATACGTCAAAATAAAATATCTATTGTTATTTTAAAATGCAATATTCAAACTGTGGTTTATGTTTCTGTTTATATTACCAGATATTTTAAAATATGTATACATACATACATATTTTTGAGTAGCTTAAACCCTTAGCTAAAAACAGGTACTTTGGTTCAATGTCGATACATTAAAACGTTTTCGATGAAAATTAGCTTTTGTTTGGTGGGGATATCTAAAAAATTAGGTTATTCTGGTGTAATTGGTACTAAAAGACATATCAAAACTTTATTCCTTCATTATACAGGGTGTGAAAATAATTAGCACCATTGTAAAGGGGTTAGTACGCCCGTGGCAACCTAATAAATAAAAATGTTTTACCTAAATACCATTTTAAGGCATCCATTCTTCACATTAAAATAATAATTCATTTTGCCAAGTACTGTAAAATTTATTTAAGAAAAACCGATTTTAAGCGGCGTCACATATCTCGGTAAAGAGGGGCTTTTGGAAAGAAAATTGTAGGTACCTACATGTTATTCTTGGAGTTTTATATAAATCCGAGAGATTGTTTACATATTCTCGGATACCCTGTATAACCAAAAATGTATGTATTCTTCTTATTTCTAAATGATATTCTTAAAAATATATTTTTAAGCACAAGCATTAAAACAGATTCACTCAAGTTAACATAATTATTTCAACTTAAGAATATTAATGGTTTGTTTTAGAGACAAGTAATATTACTTTATCTTGGTTAAATATATTTTAGTTTTTCCGTAAGAATAGGTTCTTTAGGCTTATCTTATTATTCTTTATTTAAGACAAATTGTATATTATTTAAATAATATAATAAGTGTTGGAAGAATATACCAGGGGACAACGAAATTACTATCCAGAATTTTATTTTTTTAGTGAAATAGTATACTTTTTAAATAGGATGTTATAGTGTCATAAGATGCCAATTTTGAATATAATAGTTTCCACCTATTACTTCTGTTTTTACCAGTCGTTCCTGACATTTAAAACTTTTGTATACCCATTTACATCTCTATTATTTTTAGAGAAAACGGTTGTGTGTGTTTGAAAAGGTCCAAACCACCTAACAATTAACAGTTTCATGGATATTGTGTCGTCGTCTGGACCCTTTCAAACGCCATTTTCTCTAAAGCTAAAGAAATAGGTTATGGGTATATTATAGTTTTTATATCAAAAATGGCTTGTAGAATTTATATTAAAAAAATATATGCGTTTTTCATTAAGTTATCAGAATTATCATATTTAGAAATTTACAGCACTTCGGGTTAGACAAGAAGTAGTATTATAATGGCCCCTCAACGTAGAGTCTTTTAAAAGAACAATTTTAAGCATTTTAATTTTTGTGATGTTTATTTGTTTTCCCATAAAACTGCATATTGTGCGGTCGTTTTGAACATTTTTCGAAACGCCATTTTCTCTAAAACCAAAAAAGTTAGGTTATGGATATATTCGAGATTTTATATTAGAAATGACGTGTAGAATTAAAATTCTTAAAACTAAACAGGGTGTTCCATTTAAAATATACAGATGCTATTACATCTTAAATTAGCATCCGGTCATACAATATAACGCGCTCCGTTCAGATATCCTTCAAAGAATATCGGTCCTATAACTTGCTGACCTACAATCCCTGCCCAAACACTGAATTTCTCTAGCCATTGAGTGTGACCTTCCCTCATCCAGCATGGATTCTTGTCTGCCCAATAACGAAAATTTTGTCGGTTTACCTCCCCATTTAGCATGAACGTTGACTCATCAGAAAACAGAATGTTTTCTGTGTTTAAATTATTAGAATGTATTAGTTCCATAAATTGTTCACAAAATTGGAGTCTTCTATCTGGATCATCTTCATTGAGTTCCTGGAGGATTGTTAGTTTGTAGGGATGAAATTTTTGCGCTTTGAGAATTTTTACTACTGAAGACTGATTAATTTTAAGTTCGAGCGCTACCTGCCTAGTGGGGATATTAGGATTTGGAACAGCTTGAACAGCTAATAATACATCAACTTTGACCTCTTCATTGGGCGCAGATTGACGATGAATAGTTGTTTTTCTAACGTGGCCGTTTTCTTGAAACTGTTTTTCAATCTTGCTTATGGTACTTTGTGATATGGGTGTTTCTGAATAAATAACTCACTTCACTCTGTGTTCTCGCTCTATCTCCATAGCCAATCGCCATTAAGATTTTAATTTTGTGCTTTTCAGTTAAGTAAGGCATTGCGAGATGGAGATCTAACTTTGACACAATGACAAAATAAAAGTAGTAGTAAAAGTCACTTAGTATTAAATGTACCTTACTGGTGTTACTGTTTAAACGAACGTAAAATACTACCTTCTAAGCAGAATTATCAACTTTTTACATTATCAAATTCCTATCGAAAATACCAATTGTAATTGAAAACAGAATAATCTTTAAAGTACATAAAAACTCGGACAACATTTGAGCATAAATTTTTTGCGAATAAAAAATGTTTATTGAATTATCTTGGAAACGACAAGCAATAAAAAATAAAAAATTAGTAGTTATGTATAACTTGATTTGCCCTTTAAAAACAGTCATAAAAAAAACAGGGTTGCCATTTAAAAAAATTATCGTTGACGTCATATCTCTAGTTTAGGACACACTGTATAATTATTTTTTTATGACAAAGACCGGAACTGAAAATACTAATCGACGTGTCCGACCATTTTTTCAAAAAAATAATAGTATTTGATTTACTGAATTTATTCCAAGTTACAGACTCGCACTGTACAGGGTGGCTCGAATTCGACGCTCATCATTGGGATTTCGGAAACCGTAAGAGATACAGGATCGGTTAAATGGAGGCAAAGTTGCGCAATTTGATGCTCAATAAAATGCCGTTTTGCGTTTTGAAAAATTCCGAGTACTTCCGAAGATATTCGAAAAAAACCGGAATTTTCAATTTTGGTTTCTATTGTTTCCTGGCTATATTTGTTAAGATAACTCAAAATGAAAAACACGTTTTCATGGCCACTTTTCTGCTCTATAATTCAGTGTGATTAAATATTGAGTCTGACGTTTCGGCTTCTGGCGACCATCATCAACTTAATTTTTTAAAATACGGACCTGATATTTTTTTCAATTTAAGTAAATCCTTTCATCACTCTTAAAACACTATATATCGCCACTTTGATTTTTTCCGACGTTTAGTACAGACAATTCCATCACCAGAATATTGCATATTTATTTAACCATAATACGGCCCTGAACTACATTTTTAGGTAAAAGGTAAAAAAAGAATAAACTTATTACATATTCATAATGTTTTATTGCAACTCATTGATATCTAACAGCGGAAATTACTTTATTAACAGAAACTAACCAGCAGGTACGAATTCAAGGGAGAACTTCATTTAATGTATGGATTGGTATGTGGAGGAACAAAATTATTGGACCTTTCGTTTACGAAGGGACCTTAACTTCCGAACGATATCTAAATTTGATTAGGAATGATGTCTTAGACGCCCTAGATAATCAACCTTTGGCAGTAGGTATTTCAAGAATTATGGTGGCAGCAAGACGGAGCTCCTGCCCACAATGGAAGGAAAGTAGCTCAATTCCTTTACCATACATTTCCTAAAAATGGTTTTGCAAGATGGTCCGCTAGGAGCCCAGATCTTAGTCCCCTAGAATATTTCCTTGGGGGATATCTTAAGAACCGTTTATTTAAAAATGCACCTCACGACCTTTAAGTACTACGACAAAATTTGATAAGGGAAGTTGCTGCCATTCCTGCGAGAACAATTAATACAGATGTATTAATAATACAAAGCAAAGCAAGAAAATGCATCGAGGCGGAAGGTTATCTCTTTGAATACTTATAATAGTGATTAAATTATGTTTATTTTTAATATGGGCATCAAGATAGTATTACAAATTGTTTATGTAAGCTGATTTGTTGTCTACCTTTTTGTATCTTATGTCTAATATTCATGAAATTTTCGGTTAATAAAGTAATTTCCGCTGTTAGATATCAATGAGTTGCAATAAAAGATTACGAATATGTAATAAGTTTATTATTTTTTTACTTTCTTACCTAAAAATGTAGTTCAGGGCCGTATTATGGTTAAATAAATATGCAATATTCTGGTGATGGAATTTTTTGTACGAAACGTCGGCAAATATCAAAGTGACGATACATAGTGTTTTAAGAGTGATGAAAGGATTTACTTAAATTGAAAAAATATCAGGTCCGTATTTAAAAAATTAAGTTGATGATGGTTGCCAGAAGCGAAACATCAGATTCAATATTTAATCACACTGAATTATAGAGCAGAAAAAGTTGCCATGAAAACGTGTTTTCCATTTTAAGTTATCTTAACAAATATAGCCAGGAAACAATAGAAACCAAAATTGAAAATTCCGGTTTTTTCGAATATCTTCGGAAGTACTCGGAATTTTTAAAAAGCAAAACGGCATGTTATTGAGCATCAAATTGCGCAACTTTGCCTCCATTTAACCGATCCTGTATCTCTTACGGTTTCCGAAATCCCAATGATGAGCGTCGAATTCGAGCCACCCTGTACATAAAAAAACATAGGTGTCGAACGAAATATAACCCCCTTCATTTTTTGAAGTCGATTAAAAAGCAATCTTTTTAAACCTATTGTTATAATTAAATGTGTACCTCTTTACATTCATAAAGATAACCAGTATGCAAAATCCGGATAATATTCCTGCTACTTTCGGTCTGCAGAAAAATTGTATTATTGCGTCCTGCGGCTGTTTCATTTATTATTATGTCCGTTTTGTTGACATAAACATACAGCAAGGAGAACAAACGTCGATATTATGTTTTCAAGACATTTGTTTTGCATTTTCTATGATAAAACTTGGTTTAAAATCGAATCGGCGGTCTTGGTTTATGGGATATTTCAAAATCCTGCTTGTTTTATGGTTTAGTAAGTATAGGAAAATAAATAATAGACCACCGAATAGAAATAAGTAGCCCTAAGTAAATACAGCGTGTCTTCGGAAGTTCTTAACAAATGAGAAACTTTTTATTAATTATTTTACGAAAAAAGTGTCTCTTCATAAAGTCCTGCTTGATGAAAAAATTTCCACAAAAATATTTGAAGGTTGGAGTACAGGGTGGCTTAAAAGGAATTGTTTCCAAATTCAAATAAGGGTTATTCCTAACTACGGTACCAAACTTTAAAGGGTGATTTCTTATTTCATTTAATAAAGAAAAGTTTCTATAAACATATGTCCGGAGTTACTTCGGGTCTGAGATACAGGGCGATAAATATTTTTTAAAGGTCGGTTTGTTTTTAAATATTTTAAATACGAAGCCAGATACAAAAAATATGTACTTTACTAAAAAGTTGTGTTTTTAGTTGCTTTAAAAAAATATATAAAACTACATAAAACGCCAGTGGCGTACAGTGGGCACAAAAGCCAATAATATTGAAAAAATGTACGCCACTGGCTTTTTATGCAGTTTTTATATTTTTTTCCTTTAAAGCAACTAAAAATAAAAATTTTTAGTGTAGTACATTTTTTGTATCGGACTTCGTATTTAAGATATTCAAAAACAAACAGACTTTTAAAAAATATTTAACGCCCTGTATCTCAGTAAGGAAACAACTCCGAACATTGTTTATAGGAACTTTTCTTCATAAAATAACAAAATAAATCACCATTAAAGTTTGGTTAGAAAATAAAACTTATTTTAATTTAGAAACAAGTCATTTTAAAACCACCCTGT
The DNA here is from genome assembly GCA_014170235.1 of Listronotus bonariensis. Lineage (NCBI taxonomy): Eukaryota > Metazoa > Arthropoda > Insecta > Coleoptera > Curculionidae > Listronotus > Listronotus bonariensis. Next base: position 92,627 of record JACEGR010000380.1, on the reverse strand, counting down.
ACATCCAACTTTCAAATATTTTTGTGAAAATGTTTTTTCTCATCAAGCAGGACTGTTTATGAAGAGACACTTTTTTCGTAAAATTAATAACAAAAAAGTTTCCCATTTATTAAGAACTTCCGAAGACACGCTGTATATTATATGCAAGAATTAAAGGTCTTTGGTAAAACATAATTTCAACAGCAACATAGATTAGTTTATATCTTATAATTTAATTTTAAGACAATACTACCATTTTTAAAAATTACCTACCCCAATTTATTAACAATTTTTATTTGACACTGTTTTGCTGATGTTCTGTTTTTAAAAGAAATGTCTTGATCAGTGGCGTAGCTAGGGCAGCAGGGGCCCTGTGGCAAAAAATTTAATAAGGCCCCTAAAAATTTGATTAAAGAAAAGTCCTCATTACTTTTTAAGTTTTACTTCCCACTTTCTTTATGTACATATTTTCATTTATACTGACCAAGACCTCAAAAACTTTGAAGGGCATAAAAAAATCGTCACCTTTATTTTCCATCGTATTTGCCTTGTTTTCAGTATCCCTTTAAACTCCAAGGGGCCCCTTAAGCTTGAGAGCCCTGGGGCACTGCTCAACCTAGCCCCATAGTAGCTACGCACTGGTCTTGATAAATCAGTTAACATTACAGATTGGTGCCATTTATGGGTAGAACAGAACATTTACAGACGTTTTTCTGCCACCAGCTTTTGCAATCAATTATTGTAGACTCAACTATAATTTTTGAGGGAGACGAAAAAATGTGAGAGGATAATTGGCTGACGATTCTTTTCTATATTTTTGAAACACCCATTTGCGTGATTTTCTCATAAGACAAATGTATTATTTCATAATATTTTTTTAAAAAATTGTCAATGATGAAAGAAAATTTCGCGATACCGTAATTTGCAAATTGGCTAACTTTGTAATCACAAATTTTACAAAAGAAGACAAAAATATTAGTTTGAAAAATTATTAAAATAATTTAATAAAGTTTTTTAAATATTTGATAGATATATGATTGTGTTTGGAATTATTTTTAATAAAAAAACCATATAAATTTCATCTAGTTTATATTTTATAATAGTTTGAGTAACTACGTATATGGTATCGATCGATGCAGTGTTAATCATCAATGTTTTTGATACTTGACTATTAATGTCAAACCATCTAATTCAAAACCCATTTGAAGCTGAAAAGAATACCATTAATAACAAATAAATGTTTTTTTATATAATTAAGTTTAAAATATTATTATATGTCATCTAAATTAAGCGTGTGTCACTGGTATTTTTGTTAAAATGGTCAAATAGTTATTTATTATACAAGGGACAAAGTCTTGAATTTTAGCTCGAAGTGGTGTTGTTTCTTGGCGCAAAGCGGAGGAAAACAATAAACCAAGAGCTAAAATCCAAAATTTTTCCTGTATATAATGCACAGTATTTTTCTATGATGCAGTGCTGGATTTACCAGCAGGCTGAGTAGGCTGGAGCCTAGGGCGGCAAATTTTTAGGAGGCGACAGATTTACCTCATAAATTGTTAGTAGAAAAATAAAGGTGGGGACTGTTTTTTTGCTCGTCAAAATTTTTTCCCAATAAAACTTTAAAAAAATTAGGGGCGGCAAAGATGTAAATCCATCACTGCTGTGATGGGAAAAACGACAACTTATTATTAAAAAAAAACTTAAAATTAATCATGTAAAATTTAAAGTTTTAAACAGGTTGACTGGTATATTTAAAACACAATTAGACCTTTCATAACTATGGAAACCCTTAAGAAAAATATTTAGTATCTGACAATGTAATTTTGTAATTTGACGGATTTAAATTAAAAAGTTGAAATCAAAAGCAAATATCTCCTAAACTATTTAAAATATTGTAAAGTTAAAAATTATCTGACTGGACTCCTAATAAAAGGGAAATGTAAGTTCTGTATATGAAATTATTCTAAAATTAAATATTTACCTTTACTTACGCGTATGTATGTCCGGAAAAAAGTACTAACTTTTTTCCCCCAACAGAGATACAATGTCAAAAATATATATTTTTTCATATTGGCAAATTAATAGCGTTTTTACGCACTTTAAAATTAAAGCTTTATGCTTTCAAAATACATTTCACCATCATAACGTCAAGTTAGACAGTAAAATAGCATTTTTCAATAAAACACCCTTTATATTACCACTGGAAACCTAATAAATATTGAAACCATGAATTAGCCTCCACATAGTCCAGATCTCAACCCGATAGAGCATTTGTGGAATATTGTGGGTAGAAGACTAAGACAACAGCAGCCCCGTCAAGTCCTTCTAAATGAGATAGAAACAATAGTTGTTGACCTTTGAAATCAAACTGATTCCAAATTTTATTTTTAGTATGCCCCGCTGATGTGAAGCTGTAGTAAAACGTAGGTGTGACAACATACACCATTAAGTTTTTCTAATTGTGTTAATTTAATAATTAATTTATCTTATTGAAAATGTAATTTAAATAAAGTTAATAAATACATGTTAAGTTACAATACGGTATATCTTATTAACTAAAAAAGATACAACAAAAATGAAAAACGTAAAGGAAACCTGAGGCTAAAGTCTGATATTAATTGCGATATGTTCAGTGCCGTATTATCCATTAGGCTGACTAGGCTACAGCCTAGGGCGCCATGAAAAAATAGGGGTTAGACAGGGGAGTAATAGGCGCTAGACAGGGAAGTTTCTGAAAAAGTTTAGGTCGGGTGGGGATTAGAACAAATTTTTCTGCGGGGATATAATATAAATAAAATAGACGCGAAAAGGAGAGAAGGCCTTTTTTGCTCTTCACAATTTTTGTTAGTACGAAAATAGGCGCTCTGGGAATTCTAGCCTAGGGCGCCTCATACCCTTAATACGGCCCTGGATATGTTACGGTTGCTAGTAATGCCAACAGGCTGTTGTGAATTTTCGTAGAAAATCATATATTTTTTAATTTTTAATACACCAGGTATGATATGAAAATTTAACTCAAAAATGGGATTAAAATGAAATTCTAAGAAAGAATGCCAACAATTAAAAAAGTCTAAGGTAAATCGAACCATAGGTTTGAAAAATAAAAACAGCAAAATTAGGGCAAATTTTAGGTTGTGCGGTAATATTGTGGTTCAATGTAAAATGAATGTACTATTTTGTATATTTGGATTGCCCTATTTTTAAAACTATTAGAGATATAGGGAGAGCGTTGAGGGTCTGGACACTTTTTGATCAATACTATTTTTCGTCTACATTATAAAATATTTAAAATGTTTTTTTGTGTATAAGTATCGCTTAGTAATATACCTTAACAGTTAATAAATGCCAAATATTTTTCATGAAACATGATTGGTATTTTAACAAGAAAAATGACTATAAATATATATATATATATACAAAATTTGTATGTATTTTCGACCGTACGATATAAATTATTGGGGAATCACCATTTAAAAACTAATCATAATTTTGATTATGATAATGTGAAGATTTTAGATAACCAAAGTAACTACAAGAGTAGATTATTCCTTGAAATGTGCCACATTAGGAAAAACAAACATTCTATCAACTACAAATCGGATACTAGTCAACTTAGTAATATTTATTCTTATATTTTGAATTGCATGTAACTGTCCCACACTGTATATAGTTGGTTAGTATAATGTGTTAAATGTGTTTTTTATTTTGTTTAAAAAAGAATAAGTATTTACGTTTTTTTAATGTTTTTATCATTCAAGAATGTATATTTATATTATAAGATATTTTATTTTAATTTATACTACCATGTTGAGCGTGTTGTTGATTTTAAGTATTGTGGAATAGCTCTATTTCTGTGAGTAAAGTTTTTATTTTTGTATTTTTTTAGTCAGTATTTTTGCATTCTTTTTTAATGTATTTTTAAAAATTTTTAACTATAACTTTATTATGTATATTGTTTTTAATGTGTCCTTTTCTTTGTCATTGTTTGTAGTTTACTTCTCCTGAGGAAGCTATTGAGCAATGGCGAAATATAGAGGTATTTAAGAAAAGGAGTATATATATATATATATATATATGTTAAAACTTGCATATATCTGTTTCATTTATCTTAAGCGATACATTTAAAAGGTGTTAATAAAAAGTTAAAATATATTGTAACTACAAAAGTTTTTCTTTGATTAATTGATACACCCGCATGATAAGAGCGATCTGGACTATACATGTCAAGTGTCCAGATTCGCCCCATATACGGGGAGGATCTGGACATATAAACATCAAATTTGAACACAATATTTAAGAGTTATTTATTTTTGAAAATCAACAACAACAAAATGTGGGGGTTTAATTCGCGCCAGCCATTTTATTGATTTGTCATGATTTTGGCTACTTCATATTATTTTTCAATGCATACTAAAATACAATACATATTAGAACATTTAAATATTCTGCTAAAGGGTTTTCTGTTTTCGTGGAAAACATTTGAGTGGTGACGTACTTTGGATAAAAAGTTACATTAATTATTAATCCTTTCAAGCTTTGCTTATTTACATCGGTGCCTAAAGCTGACTTTGTGATTCTGTGCTTTTAGAGACTTTTTCGATAACTTAGCTTATTATCAGTAACATCGATGACAGCTTGCTATACAGGTTCAGAATAAAAAGTTCAGTTTGTCTTTTTTGTACATTTGGGGCATTTTATTCAAGAAAAAAGGAGAAAGGTTAGCTTAAAAATTAATTATGGGAGGGTCTGGACATATAGGTAGGGGTTGGACGACTGTCCATACCCTTTCCCATGGAAAAATTTGACAGAATGGCGATTTTATAGGTACGGTAAAATACTGTTAACGACAAAACCCTAAATAACTATTTTTAAAACTCTTAAATGTACACACACATGACAAAATAATAGGATATTATAAAAAATACAAAGAAATTGCAACTTATTCTCTGGCAAAATATTACTTCGAAATTACAAAAACGTATTTTTTGAATTTACCTCGACTTTAACATATTTTCGCTGTTGAATTAACTATGAACACTAAAGGCACTTTCTTCCCGACTACCAGACATCGCGGCAACAATATTTGAATAGATTTGGCGGTAAATTTGAATGTGTCTATATGCTCCCAGTGTCCAAACCCTCCCCGTTTTCCCCTACAATTATATATTAAATTTTCTAAAGCTCTTAATATATCTTTTTACCAGGGATAAATATACAGAGCGTTTTATTAAAAATGCTATTTTACTTCAAAATACGACGATGGTCATATTTCTGAAACTATTTAAAATTGGATATATCAGATGACATATTGTTGTAGAGATCTTATACATACATGGTAATATAATATACAAAGTAGTCTATTAAAAACATGTTTTTTAACTATCTAATAATAAAATGCGATTGGTAATTGTTTTTTTATTTAATCCAAAATAATTTTTAATTATAAAACAAAGTTAGTAATAGTCGCCCAATTTATATGACCCTGTATATTGCTCCTTGTATAATAAAATTTAAACACCAACTTATTACGAAACCATTTATAATATTTTTATTGTGTTCCAATGCAATACTCTTAACATTCAACAAACCAAAAAATAAATAATGAAGAAATAATTGAGAGGAAATAAACGCACCGGCGGCATTCTTGATGTTTTTTTCCCGCAAAAGTAAAGCAAATTGATAAATTGCAGGAATGGCAATTTTTTAAATTTATTGTTGCAGAAATTAGACATAATGAGCTCAGTTCTGGGTATAAGAAAAATAGTGCAGATATGAGAAAAAGCCAACCAATAGGCTTTATAATGCTTTTTAAGGTAATGGCGTAAAATATTGTAGAGCTTTATGAGTGGTAGAAAGTTAATTGCAAAGCAGTACAAGATACAAAAAGGCAATTTTTCTGTTGTATATTAAAATTATTCTGTAATAATAAGTGTACTAAGTCCCACAACATTGCATGGGACATTGCGAAAATACAGGGTAACTTTTTTGCGTTATAAGCCATTTCGACGTGGCTTTTTTGGCGTGGCCCTTTTCGCTTTGCTGTTTGGACGTCGAGCCAACACGCCGGCGGCCATTACGGCGTCGAAGGTTATTAAAGGCCAGAGACCTAACCAGTGGGATAGAAATTATATTTAAGAATTATATTTTTGTTTTTCTGTTCAATGTCATATGTTATATCTATATAAAAACTACTATATTTAGGGTTACTCGAACGCCAAAGTGACCGACGCGCGACGCCAGGGTGGCCGCCAGCAAGTTGACTCGACGTCCAAAGGGCGATACCAAAACGGCCATGCCAAGATGTCCTCGTGGATTAAAGAGAGACTTAAGTCATTTTGTCATATGATTAATGTTGTTGCGAGACAAGAGAAGTTTTTCGTGTCATTTTGTGGCTTCAAGAGAAAGTAGGCCTTTTAACTCGGCGATAATGCCTTAATTAATTCTTTTGACAACACCCGAAATTTTATATAAAACCTAGGTACTAGGTACTGTGGGTGAGGGATTTTTAATTGTTTTACCTCTTTTATCCGTCAACCGTTGTCCAAGTACCGAAACATGAAAATATTGCATTTCACGCACCTTTGGACCGCGGAAGTATAACTGCCTTAGATAAAAAAAATACACAGACCTCCAGTCCTACTGAGTATATACTCAGTAAATCTTAAAAAGCTTTTTAATAGAAATATGTTATATTTATTAGACTGGGCTAAAAAATCTACCTTTTTTTTACTATCATTTTTGCATCAAAATTCCCTAATTATCGAGGTAAAAAAATTAGGTGCACCTATGTGAAGCTCCAAATAAAAACGCAGTTTTTGATAAAACACAGTCTCAAGAGTTCCTGACAATTTTTACTTCGAGTCTTAATATTTATTGTTAAACAGTTTTTTAATCACATTATATTTTATTATAAATATGTAAATATAGCATATTTCAACTAAAAAACTTTTAAAAATTTATAAATAGAAAACAGACGGGATTTTTTTAGTTTGTTTAGTACTGTTTCATTAATTTTTAGCAATTAAATGTATATCGCAATAATTCATATACTATGAATATTTACTGATTAGCCATTATTAATTATTTTAAATTTATAAATTAAATAGTTTAAAAGGAGTATTTTATTTGTACTGACAGCTTTAGTATAATTTGATAGCTATTTACTTGGTAGCTGGTGGTAATAAGATGAGAAAAGTAAATTTACCACTTAATTTTTAAGGGTGATTTACGTCTAAACCGTTGGGTTTAGCGATATAAATAAAGAGCACCTTTTTTAAAGGCCTGTCATCAGTCTTTCAGAAAACATGCCAAAAGCTACTGTAGCTGTCAACGCTAAAAAAATATGAATTTTTTTTTCAATGTAGGTAAAGTGCCCTCTAGCGGCAAACAGTCAATGTGAATTGTTACTAGAATGATGAAACGCAGACGATTTAGTCTAGGTTTTAAATATTAGTCAAATCGGTTTTCCTGTAAGCAGGCAATTTAAAAAAGAAAAAATAAAAACTTGAACTTGGACGACTTATAACTCGAAAACGAATGACATTTTGAAAAAATGTATAAAAAGATCTACCCTTTTTTTGTCAAGTAGAATTACCCCCTTAAGTTTCGTGATCGATTTTTGAATCACCCTGTATATCTATAGAGAAATAAATTGTTTACAAAAACGTCTTATTGAAAATTTTCGCCAGGCGAACCATTTTGGAATAAACAAGCTTTTAACACTAATTTATTTTTAAAATTTACCTTTTTAATTTTAGAATTTTGGGGGAATTTATTGCTCTACAAATCTTAAGTGTTTTTAAATAAAGTTGTTATTTTAAAAGTTATTTATAATTTAAGTTAAAGAAAAAATTAAATTACTGTTTTCTTCATTTTTGAACCAAGTTTTTTCACTCATTGAAACTAATTGATATATTACATCATCGACAATAATAATTTTATCAATGTTATCGCTTAAAATATCCAAATTTCATAATATATTTAATCCTATTCTAGGTTAGTAGCTATTTGTTATACGAATTACTCTAAAACAGTTAATATCCTATAAAAAAAATTGTTTAAATATTAATTCAAAAAAGCAGAAAAAAGTGTGAGAGACTCTTAAAATTGTGTATTATTAAAAACTGTATTTGAATTGGAACTTCTCATGTAATAAAACATTCTGATTTATATTTAGTCCCCACGATCCCATGTTACCTCTTATAAATACCGTTTAAATCCGCTATTTAACGTCTTCTATGTTTGAAAAATATCGCTTTACATGTAAATTAATATCAAACAAGTCCTTGTCACGCGATCGGGCCATAAATATTTCCATTTTGTAAAAACTGGGCGCAGAGAAAAGAGACATTACGTTTATTGTCAGGAGACAAAATAGCCACTAATGTTTTATTTATCTGTGTAGAATATAAATGTACAGGGTGTCCCAACTCTATATATACACGAAATAACTTCGTCCCTGTACAAGATACAAAAACAAACTTAAAACAAGCAATGTTTATTTGGATACACTCTTTGTGTACCACTTAATATACAAGGTGTCTCAAAATCAGAATTTTTTATTGGCAAGTAGGTCTTTTTAAACGGCACACTCTGTATATCTTAACAAATTTTGAATCTGTATTAAATTCTTCATCAAAAATGTATAACACACTATACTTCCATTATTGCTGGTTTTTGAGATATCAACAGTATGCTAATATACTCTTTACCGATTAAAAGTGAAGAAAGAAAATATATATTTTGCTTTTAATTATTTTTAAATAATTCTGTCACTGTCATTAATGTAATTAATTACCTTCTATAATAAAAACTACTTCTAGGTTAGTCAGCTTTTTAGTTTATTTTAAACACATATTCACTTACCTAACTTAAAAACTAGCCATAATTGACGTATTGCTGCTTTTAGATGAAATTAAGTAAATATGTGTCAAAAAAACTAAATTGCTGACATACCTATTAGATAGAATTACAATAGAAGGTAATTAATTTCATGTCATCATATTATTTGCCACTCTGACAGTGACAGAATTATTTAAAAATATATAAAATCAAAATATTGGGTACGTTCAGGAGTACTCTGCCGCTTTATCGCTGAATAAGCGGTGTGTCAAGACTGTCAAAATAAAACTATCCTATCGACACTTATAAAACTAAGCGGTAAGGCGGCCAAGTATTTTTGAATGCACCTAATATTTTCTTTCTTCACTTTTAATTGTTAATTTTTGCTGGTATAATAATATAATACTGCTAATATCTTAAAAACCAGCAATAAGTGACGTATAGTGTTTTATAAATTTTACGTAGAATTTAATACAGAGTCAAAACTTGTTAAAACAAATAGGGTGTTTCATTTAAAGAAACCTACATGACAATGAAAATTATGTTTTTGAGACACCTTGTATATTAACTAGTACTGTCAATAAAAACTACGTATCCAAATAAACAATTTTTATTTTAAGTTTATTTTTGTATCCTTTCCATGGGCAAAGGTATTTCTTGTATAAATAGAGTTGGGACATCCTGTATAATCTGTCATTTATTATACCATGCACGTATATAATTATTGCCTATTTAAAACTTTTAAGATATTTTTAAGATATATTTTATACAAAACTTTATACCTATTTTAAAATTTTTTATGTCACCTAAGGAATCTCATACATTTATATTTGTTTTTTAAGCAAATTTTCGGCTTTTTTATCTGGCCGAAGCCGTTTGTTAGTAGCTTATGCATCTCTTTTATAGAATGTATAGATAATAGTGTTTATATGGTTCCTATATTAGCCTGGCATCTTAATTATGAATGAAAATATATTATATGGTAACCTTTTTCATGGTAATATTATGATAACTAAAATCAATTTATAATAAAGGATGCGGTTCAATCCGTTACCCAAGAAAATAATTTAACCAGGTTATTTAATACGTTTTACTATTTCTTTGGAAATCACAACTTTATGTCCTAAAATATTACAGGAGGACAAATGGACCAAACATATTTAAAGTTTAAAACGCAGTTGTGGGAGAAATGGTCGCATTAATAATTTTACATTATTTTTTTGGTGCGAGAAGGCATTTGACGTTGATTAATTTGACTGTCATTAATTTAAACTAAAGCCGCCTATGTTAAAAAGTAAATAATTACATATTTTTATGCTGTTTATAAAAATAAGTTTTGACCATATTATGTTTTTAGAAAGCTCTCAGTGTGGCAAATAATACGACAAAAAATATACGGGGTGTTTCATTTAAAAAAGTGCAACTTTGGCTATTATCTCAAAGAAAGTAAAATTTCAAGTACGCCACTGTATTCTGCGTAAAAAGTTCTATAAGGGCCCGTTTTTATCTTTTCGATAAGTTATCAGATACCTGAGATACGAGGGGTAACCGAAAAAAACAACATTTTTAAAATCACCCTGTAGCGAAGAAACTAAGGGGGCTAGGGCATATCTGTTTGCGGCATCTTTCGTTTAACAAAAAAGTAGCACGGTGTTGCAAAAACTGCATCTTTGTAACTTTACTCAAAATAGAAACCCCGTAAAACACACGAAAATAGGACACCCTGTACAACCCAAAAAATATAATTTTACTCGAATTGGTAATATACTTTAGTTGAGTCATAACTACGACAAGGACATGAAAATATTTTTTTACAACATTTACTTATATAATTTTGTTTTATTAAAATAAAGTACTTTACGTTTGGGACTTTTTATAATTTTCATTTTAACTTGCCCTGTATATTACCAATTACACATATTTTTTAGTTTATACTAGTTTTCCCAAAAGGCTGTTTTAAAATTTAAAAAATAATAAAATATTTGGTTGCAAAAGTAGATTACCCTTTATATTATAAAAAAACAATTATTTTGTCTCTTTATAGCATTTAAAATAAGAACAAGAACATATATTTTGTATATTTTGAAGAAAATATTTGTGACATCCAATTGAACAAATTTTTACATACCTTAGAAACGAATTTGCTGAAACTTACCTGAAAAAAGAAAAAAATACAATTTTAGTTAAACTAATTAATTTTTTTAAAAACATATACACATCGTGCCACGTCAAAACTTCCATGGACCATTCTATTACTAACTTTTTCGGTACAAACATTCTTTGTTTAATCTCTACCTTATAGTGCCAAACACATAGAAACGGATAATATATTTCTTCCTTTCTCAATTAATAATAATAATCAAAATGGTGTTTTATTTTTTTATTATTTTTAATATAAAAAAATAATATCAAAATGTTTGCTTCATGTGAAGTGCTAAAAGCTATATTAAAAATTGCCGTAAGAATTATAATGTAATTTAAACTCGTAAGAGTACCGCAAAAATAAATTTTGAAACAACCTGATTATTAAATAGAATTAAAAGATGTTTAAAATTTACACTTTTTGGCTAATAAATCTTTGTCTTTTGTGTTTACTTACATGAATTTTAACTTTACTTGATAATTTTTGCATATACAAAGTTAGATACATTATTTGTAAACCTCCATTTTCTTTCAGATTACACTTAGCTTTTCCCAGTAATTATATACGATAAGAAAAAAACAAATATCAGTTTTTTTATTACTGCTCCATCCTTTTTAATCAAGTTGTTTCAAAAATGTATTTTAGCTTAATATTGTAGTTTTTTGCATTTTAGATGTGGCCATAATTGTTATAAAGGTTAACTTAATTTAAGATATCATTATTATATATATAATAAAACTAAGTTGATAAAATGTGCGTCCGATAAAACTTGAAAAGGAGTGCCGATACGATAAAGGGACTTATATAGTCTGATAGCCCTTTATCCCCCTCGAACAAGAAAGTTCCCGTTTTACCCTAAAGGGCGTATTTTTAAAGATATAAGGACTCTTTCAACCCTTCAACTTGGAAATTAAGTGTAGTGGAGCCATCTGTTGTCGAGTATTTGAACCTCATTCAGAACAACGGTTATTTGGGTCTCATATCAACTCCCGAGCGAAGCCGGGAATCATAGCTAGTATATAATAAAACTAAGTTGATAAAATGTGCGTGCCCAATAAAACTTAAAAAGAAGTCCCGATACGATAAAGGGACTTATATAGTGTGATAGCCCTTTATCCCCCTCGAACAAGAAAGTTCCCGTTTTACCCTAAAGGGCGTATTTTTAAAGATATAAGGACTTTCCCAACCCTTCAACTGGAAATTAAGTGTAGTGGCGCCATTTGTTGTCGAGTATTTGAACTTCATTCAGAACAACGGTTTTTTGGGTTGCGTTTCGAAAGGCGCTGCGAGTAATTGCAACATGTGTAGTAATGGCGAGAAATTTTAAATTCCAATTTCAATAAAGTCTTAAATTACATTTGTTACTATACTAAAGTTATTACATTTTGTGTATTTATACACACACAATTTATATGTTGTTTACAAACAAGTAGTATAAATAAGGAGAAAATGTTTTCAATATTTTTTTTTTTACTTTTTACGTCATAGTTTATTTTTTTATTTCAACTACCACGTAATCTCATATCAACTCCCGAGCGAAGCCGGGAATCATAGCTAGTTAAGTACAACAAATGACAGATATAGTTATGTCTATCCGTGGACATACCTTAAAGATAAATCTTAAAGAAAGTAAATTATCTACAGGATGTTTTTAAACAAATGCGAATAAATTAAAGATTTCTTGTTCAAAATAAAGCGTAGGTTTGGTTTATAAACATGGGGTCAAAAGTCAATCATATCGCGTTACAAAAATGAGAAAAATAAAGTTTATTTTTTGAAAAAACGTAAAGCGCTAGAATAATGAAATTGTACAGAAATATTGCTATTATAAAGATACATTTTTAAGTACTTTTGCAGTTTTCTAAAATTAATGAAAGTGGTGAAAAAGACTACTTTTATCGTTCTCTCTCTCTCTCTCTCTCTAACCTCAAAAATAAAAAGTGGAATAGCCCTATTCATTTAGAGAGTTTTTATACGTTTGTATTTTTTTCATTAAACCAACCAATTTTAAATTAAAATTAAAATGTAAATCATACCGTGTCAGGACGGAGACCAAAGTCGGTCTATATAAGGTCACGACATTCGGCCATATTGCTTTGACGTGTTATGACGTCACATCTCCCATTTTTCGGCCATGTTGTTCAGTGCCGGAGATATACAGTTTATTGTATTAGTAGAACAACCGTTTATACAACAGTTTTTAATTATTATTAAGTTGTAAATTCTTTTACTTTAAACAAAAAACATTACATCTTTCAACAAATATCACTACCAAAACAATGCAAAATGAAATGCGCAAATTCTAGACGCCACTGGATTGATCATCAGCTTTGATTTTACCCAGTCTTACCAACTTTTCTCCGTGGAGTGCCCTTCCTTGCGTCCCCGACCTCAAACCGCCTAAAAGTTGAGGATATGTCGCAACCTTATAAATATAAACTAACCTTGGACGGAGACAGCTTTTATATACAAATCTATTTATAAAAATAATATATCTTTATTTGACATAACTTGGTAATTTTACCACAATATTTTGTTTGTTTTTATTAAGATAAAAAATTAAGATATATTTATTTTTGCGATATCTTCCTAATGATTGACTTTTGACCCCATGTTTATAAAGCAAACTACCCTTTAGGCAAGGCGCAAATTGACAATGGTATTACGCATTCGACGCGACGCAGCACAGCACGTACTTTTGTAACTTATGAAATTAAATAAAGGTCGGGCCTCACATGACTACAACGAGCCCGTGGCCGTGCGCTTCACCGGTAAAATGAAGGGGTGCAGTGCAAAAATTTTGCATTTAATAAAACTGCAGTAATATGAGTCAATTATACCACGCTTTGAATTACACCTGATCATAAACTAAATCTTTACAAATAAGGTAATACAGTTTTAAGGGTTGACATATAGCCACAGCGAGTCCTGCACCGCACCGCCTTTTAACAAGTAAACAAACATTGGTTTATTTGCTTTTCTCAAAATATTAATTTTAAAAAACTTATAAAACAAAAATTAACAATGTATTTGTAAGTTTTACCAAAGAGTTTACTCACATATTATTCACAAGATGTAACAATAAAATTAGGTTTTAAACTATTTATTACTTAATAAATCACTTTTTCTTGTATTAAGTTTATACGCAATGAATTGAAATAAAAGGTGACACCTGTAAACTCAAAGCTTGTTTCGGGAACATCAGCGCTATCCCATCTGCGTTTGATTGCATTTCCAGGGCATGTTTTAGACCGTACAAGACACGGTCGTGCTACGATGCGGGTCTTGTGAGACATCGGTGCTGTGGTTTGTGGCCAGACTTTTACCTATATTACACTTAAAGTTTAAAAAAAGGGGAAACAGAGATAAGTGGGAAAATCTGTTTTATTTTAAACAAAGAGATATACATACATAAAACAATAGTCTTAGCTTGACAAAAATGTTTTGTATATTTTTGAGAGCGTATAAAAAGTGCTTTTAAATTTTTCAGAATTAATTTGCCCCACTCTCCTCTATCAGCCGTGAAATCGGGCTCGGTGCGGTTATGTGTGGCTCGACCTTTATACAGCGCAAATTGACTAGCGACGTGTCTACTTGAAAAGACGTTAATTTTTGTGACAGTGACATATTTTCTCGCGTTGCACGCGTTAGACGCGTCTCAATTTGCGGACTTGCCTTACTTTGAGCAAGAAGTTACTACCCTAATTTCTTTTCTTTTGTTTAGAAACACCCTGTATACATTTTTTACAAGAATTTGTCACTTGTTTGTTACAGCCAAAATCAAATTGTTTAATTAATGTCCATATGTAATTTTCATGAAGGTAGATTTCTCACATAGATCATAGAAGTTCATTGTCATATTAACAAAATACTTGAAAACCACTTAACGTATTTCTAATAATGACATTATGCAAACATAATTAAGTCGTAACAATGCAGAGCACTGTTCTTTTACTATTGGCTTTTAACCTTAAGAAATTTGCTGATAGATTTGATTGATCAGCCCAGCTTGAGTACTAGTTTGATTTCTAAATTACCTAAGATGTTCACGTTTTAGTTTTATTACCATTTTAGATCTTTAATGTCCAGTTTTATAATTTCTGGTTAAACCTGCACATTTAAAATACAGGGTGATCATTTTTAAGTCGGCACTATTGCTAACTTCTTAATGTTTGAAGATACGAAGTCGGTTAAGTTAGAAAAGTAGTAGTATTTTTTATTGCTGATTAACGTGCCGCCAACAAAATATATATTTTTAAAATAAAACACCCTGTATATTATATCATCTTGTGAAAGATCCGTCAAAGAGCTTTAAAAAAGGTCCCTATGTAAATTATCAAATTTTTAATAGTTTTGAAATATGCCCATCCTCGGGAATTTATTAGTAAACTGGCATTTCTTAAATAAACACCCCGTATATTGCATCACCATTTAATAGATATTTTAAAGAGGTTTAAGAAAATACCACATTTAATATGTCTATCTCTTACATTTTGAAAATTTGGCCATCCAAATGTGAAAATTATGTTAAATATTTATTATCTCTACAGCTCCAGCTAGTGTTGAAGATAAAACAGACATTATATCTACTATTTTTTAGATTTGAATGACCATATTTCCAATACTATAAGAGATAGACATATTAAACGTGGTACATTCTTAAGGGTCTTTAAAATATTTATTTAGTGGCTCTGCAATCAATATACAGTATACAATATACAACATACAATATACAAAAAAAAAAAAAATCCATTTTACTATTGAATTCTGGAGAAGGGGCATATCAAATGTGTTATTTTCTTAAAGCTCTTTAAAATATCTATTTAATGGTGATACAATATACGGGGTGTTTATTTAAAAATGCCAGTTTACTAATAAATTCACGAGGATGGACATATTTCCAAAACTATTAAAAATTTGATAAATTACCAAAGGACTTTTTAAAGCTCTTGAACGTATCTTTTAAGTGGTAATGGGAATATATTTTACAGGGTATTCCATTTAAAAATGTATATTTTTGCAATAAATCGAAAACCCGATGTTCAATTGTTTTTTGTTGGAAGTGCGTTAATTAGCTGAAAAATGCTACTTCTCTGTTAATTTATCCGACTTCGTATCTCCAATAATAAAGAAGTTAGCAATGGTGTCGACTTAAAAATGATCACCCTGTATATTGCTGTCACTTTTGGCATTTACTTGACAGCAATATATTTTAAATGGGCACCAATAACTCACCAGTTGAGTTCAACTAATCCTAAGCTGAACTCGCAATTGTAAAACTGGGCATAAATTGTTATTTTTAACTATACAGGGTAAGTCAGAAGTCTGAAAATCCCTATTTAATCGTTATCCATAAAACTTTTTTAATTTCTTTTTTGTAGGTATCATGCAAGGCATAAACTTCACATTAAAAAAAAAGAAAAGAAAATACAAGTTTTAAAGATAACGATAAATGAGCTTTTTCAGACTTCTGACTTACCCTGTATTGAAACAATTAATCAAAAAAGAATTACTTTCCGAAAACCGATTGCCTTATGAACCGATTAAATATTATGTCGATTACTTTATTAACCAATTAATTGAGAAATTGATTACATGGCTACTAAAAAACCAATAACATATTCAAAAAATTACTACTCAGAAGGTTTTTATTTCCTTTTGTGTTACTATTTTTGTATAGAGCATTGTAATTTTCTAAAAAGAAAATTTTTAATTAGTAAGTGATAGGTACTTTTAAACCGGAGCGGCAAAATAAATCAAGAAAAAGGTTTGTTGCTTATGCGCCTGTTAATATCTAATGAGCTGCTGTGATATTCCTTAACATGCATGCTGGTATATTTTGAAAATTATTATACAGGGTGTTGCAGAAATTTTTAAAGAATATTTAAGGACAAATTGTACATCAGAAAATATAAAGAAAAGTTTATATGAACATGGGTCCGCTAATTTTTCGTTCTCAAGATACAGGGTGTTAAACTTTTCAAAAAACTAAAAAAATCTAAAACATTTATTTGGCTACAAATTGTTAGATTGAATATAAACCTTATTTAAACAAGTAGATATTGTTGTTGTTATATAATTGCTAATGATAAATATAAAATCTTATTTTTAAAAGAAAAATTTCCCGCAATGCTTCTTTTATGGTCTTAGAATATGCAATTGGGTGGATTTTATTTTTTTTTCTCTTTAACTAAACAATATTTAAAAAAGTAAGAGACATAAAAGCAGTATTTTCATTTGTTTAACCTAAAGAAAGCACAAACATTTATACAGTCAGTAGCGTATCATTTTTTGGTTGAAATATTCCTTCACATATAACAAAAAAAATGCATATGTATAAATATACCGGGTGTTGCTCCATCGAGCGGGACATAGGGAGTCCCATGTAAATTTTAAAGTGGTCCAATATTGGCTCCACTTATTATTTTAGAAGAAAATATTATTGGGATTTTTAAAGAGCACGAAAAGTTGTACCCAGTGTACAAATTTCAGCTCTTCTCAATCCGCCAGCTAAGAGATAAATGCTAAAATAAGTTACGAATCTCCTATCTTCTTACGGGCCTTGAGTTATTAGAAGTTTATAATAAATTACTAGAAAAATTATTTAACCTCTTACTCTCAAGTTGTCACATCATTTTTAAATAATGCCCAATAGGCCAATACCAAGTAAATCGACAATAGAACGGACGATAAAAAATTCGAAACTACAGGCACAGTAATTAATAATTGCAAATGTGAAGAATATCGACGTGATCTTTAGCCAAACGATTTTTTCTATGGGAACATTTAAAAATTAAGCTACCAACAAAAAATATGAAAATTTAGTCCAGCTAAGGAATGCTATTTCCGCTGAAAGTGCCAGAATATCGATGTACCAACTAGCCAACGTAAGAAATGAGTTTTATAATCGTTTGGGTTATTGCCTGGCAGTTAATGAAGGAATATTTGAACATTTAATTAAATCCTGATATTTTCGTCATAAATTGATTTCTAAATGAAGAAAAATTTGTTTTATTGTCTTGCGTAACTGTGAGTGCATGTGTTTTAGCTGTAAACTAAAATGAAATGCGAGTATTCTTTTGAAATTCCCGTATAAAATTGTTCATTTTGGCAATGAAATTATAAATCAATGATCTAAATTGTCACTGATAAATCGATATGGTGTTTTTATTATTGATTTCTAGAGTACAGGGTGCATAATGAGATACTACGTTGCAGAAGTATTAAGCAGTTTACTCTTTACTGGTTGGTTGAAAAATGCTCAAATTTTCATTTTGGGTGGAACTTACTGTGCTCTGCAATAAATCCTAATAGAATTTTTTTTCTAAAATAATTAGAGGAGCCAATATTTGACTACTTCAAAATTTACATGGGATTCCCTATGTCCCGCTCAACGAAGCAACACCCGGTATATGTGTATAAATATCTAAATAAAAAACCTAAAAAAAATGGTGTTTGGATTAAACCCACTTAAATTTAGGGATATAACTATGCTGGTATTTTAAGTTTATATTTAAAGGAAGATAAATTAATGAAAAAAAAAAAAAAAAAATACTGTAAATAGGCTTAGTTTTGAATGATCCTATTTTGGTTTTGGAAATTTTTAAGGTTTTAATATTTATGTTGGTTTCATCTTTTAGTAAGGTGTTGTAATTTGACTCTAATAATCGAAATTATATTTCAGTTATTTTAAGAATTACCTATTATGTATCAATATCATCATATTTTTTTTTCACAAATTGCAAATAAAGTTTCCCGTTTATTGCACATTTAATTAACCACGCTGTATAAGAAACCAAAAAATTATTGGTTATGTATTTTTTTTAATAAATAAAAATTGTCCGTTATTTAAGCAATTAATAAAATATATTGTTAATGTGCCATTGTATTTTTGCAACTTAATCAAAGAAACCCGAAATTCCTAAAAATGCAACAGACTTCGCCGACCCTCATTAACAGAGCGGTTCTGCGGTCAGAAATAAAGGACCAAACCTATTATTTTAGTAAAGTTGGCTGTGGCTAGAAGGCGGCCTTGAGCTGCCAACGAAAGAAGATGTCTTCATCAACTTCACATCGAGAGGGCTTCGGAAAAAACGAAAAGCAAGCGAAGAGCCTCGTAGCTTGTCGATGGGTACGACGATAGATGTTCTTTTGTTTTGGAGCAAAGGTTACATTGATGTTATGACGATGCATGGTGTAGGTACTATCGTTATCGACAGAATCTTTCTTTTGTTATAGTTAAAACATATTGTGATCTGCCTATACTAATTGTATATTATTTTAATGATAACGTTTTGATAAAATTAGTTACATATAATATTTAAGTCCCCATTCAATTAATTCAATAATTATAATATACAGGATCTATAAGAAAGGTATATTTTTTACGTTATGTTAGAGATGACCACTACTTAAAAAATTACCATTATTATCCTTTGTAATATAATTTACCCAAAATACATTTTTTTAAATAACATTAATTGTCTAGCATAAAAAATGTTTTAATTGTATAGGTTTGTTGCAAAAACGTATAACTACACTATCGGACTGGAATAAAAAAGTATATTAAAATTTTTATTAATTCTTAAGGTCTGAAAATTACTATCCGCAATATGTTTTAAAACAAAACATGGGGTTTCTTATTAAAAAATGCCAGTTTACTATTAAATTCCGGAGGATGGACATATTTCCGAAACTATTAAAAATTGGATGTATACTTGGTTGACTTTTTTAAAGCTCTTTGACATATCTTTCAAATGGTGATATTGTGACGTTGAATTTTGAAATACATATATATAGGGCCTACTTGACGTCACTTGGGCAAATGTACCATATGGAACTATCTTCTTGGGACCATGAGACCGGTGGACTATCACAACTAAATTTGCATTTTTTAAAAAACCAACTTAACTTATTTGACTATTTAGATTTAGTACGGGCATACCTCCCACTCGGAGTAGCCCGTACGGGGCGTAACTTTAACTTTAACTTTATGTTTGACTTTACTAACTCCTTCTTATCTAATAAACAATCCCTTTTAATTTATTTCTCTCTTCTTTTTTCCCATGTTTGTTTTGCATTTCTAGGCGACTCAGCTTGTTTAATGTTTTTATTTTATTATTATAAGAGTAACCTAGAAAATTGTTTGATTTATACTTTTTAAACCTTGACACCTCACGTATATTTTTATGTACCAAATTTCCCAATGTTAAGTAACCCAATTAAAATTTAACTTTCCCAAAAATGTATTTTTTACAATTCCCAAAATGTATACTTTTTTATACTAGGTGTTCACAATATAATATACATTAAAAAAAAAGTAAATTTTTTGGAATAATTTTAAAACCAGATTTTCAGTTGTTTTTCTGTTGGCAGCAAGTTAATCAAAAATACTACAACTTTACTAATTTAACCTATATCGTATCTTCAATAATAAAGAAGTTAGTAATAGTGTCAACTTAAGTATGATCACCCTGTATAGTTTAAACACTATCTAGTAAATACGTAATTCTTGCATTTAAATTGCTTGTTTGCTGGGCTATAATTCATGTTTATACTCTAGTCGAGAACTTAATTTCATGCGAAAAATAGTTACAAGTCTCCTAAAAATATGGTTGATGGCTTAAACGCTCCGAAATGGCATTTAGAAAAAGATGTTGTCTTTTCAGTTTCTTCTGCACAAAAATTAGAATTGTTATCAACAAAAAACTGAGAAAAAACTTGGGGTCGATAATTTTTAAAACCAAAAATATAGTAGAATAATAATCATTAAAAAAGGTAACGAATAAAACAAAAAAATTAATTTTGGACGATCTAAGGTCGGGAAGTTGAAGGGGGTGGGTTTTTAGGGGTAAAAACGATTTCTGGAAAAATTATAAGTCCTTTTAAAAAAGATCTACTACTTTTAAATAAACTCTCTTTTACATATGCATATAATTAAAAGAAAATTCTATAATTTTCTCAGAATATTGTAGATGTCTTATACCAAATATTAACATTATTAATTATTTTGTTTTTAATTACAGTAGTATTTTTTTTATCTTTATGACATCTCACGAAGGCTTATGCCTAAATATCAGTGTACCGTGAGTGCCGAGTTACTGGATGTTTAACCCAATATTGTCGTGTTCCGTCAACGTTATGCGTTGAAACATGCAGTTGCATTTCACAGCACCTTTTAAACAACGCGGTAGTGCCACCACGGACGTTATTTTTAAATAACTACTACCTAGAAATGGCAGAATACTACACAGTGGTTTGCCATTGCCAACTGTGAGGGGACGAGCTATTAAAAATCCGATGTCCGACTCCGAGATTCAAACCCGCATCGCTGCGGTGAGAGGCCGACACGCTAGCCACTACACCACTGCTCGCCACAGTATATTCCGGTTTATAATTTTTTCCTTTAATAATGTAAAATAAAATCCTATCCGATCTTTTATTTTAAGGCCGATACCTATTGTTTATTTTTTTTTTGGTTTTTATTTCTTGTTCTCTATGGATATTTTTTTAGAATGATTTAAAGTGGCTTCAACTTTTTTCGAAAACGAAGCTAGATACGAAGAATATACAAGAGACTAAAAAGTTGCATTTCTTAATAGAAAAAAATAAAAACAATTACAAAATATCGGTGGCGTACTGTGGTGCCCACTACCACGCCACTGGATTAAATAATTTTAATTTAGTTCTGGCTGAAAAAGCACCTTACGTTACTTGTATAATGTAAAATAAAATCCTACGTTTTCAAGTAATTATATTAATTTCAATAAACAGCTTAAAATTGTACATAATGATTTTAAAAAAATGGATACAAGGTTTTTCGTTTTTTTTGCATTTTCTAATAAAATTTTCCATAGTAATGTATATCTTTTAAACCATTAGAAAGTAGAGATTTCAACAAATAAAAGCTCACTGACTTTTTTCAAAAAGCCGATAATTTGACATGTGCATTTTCTTTGCAGATAGGGGTCTTTTTTTTCAATATTAAGTCACAATAAAATGAAAAAATGAATATTTTAAATTTAAAAATTACAGTGTATTTATGACACACAAATTTTGTTAAAATATTTTTTGTTTGAAAAAGATAAAAATCCAAAACTTGGTTATTTAAACTTTTTATATAAGTTTTAACGTTATGTAAAAAGTTTAAATACACTAGTTGTAGATCTTCTTATTACCTATAACTTGGCTATTAAACTTTTTTATAGGACTTGTAGTTTTGCCGGAAATCGAGAACAACCGTTTTTTACCCTTAAAACCACCTCCCTTCCTTCTCGAACTCAGATCGCCCATAATTAATTTTTCTTTAATTTTTATTATATTCTTTTACCTTCTGGAATGGGTTTCATTTAACTATAATTTATTTTTTGGTTTCAAAAATTATCTAATATACTTATGCGGAAATTAACTTATCAGACCGTTGTTTTAAATGATGCCGAAAACATCGTTTTTCTTTTTGCTTAAATTAAAAGATGTTTTACGTGCTTAGCTTTAAAGCTAAAACTAAACTATCTTATTGTAAAGAAACAGCTTCATTTAAGTTATTTGGATTGAATTATCAAGTTTAATGAGCAGGTTATTTTTGCGGTATACTCATTTCAGTAAACTCATTTATTTTACTCTCCTTTTTAAATCGGTTAAGCATAAGTAAAATAACATTAATTTACTGTAAAAGGTTTTTTGTGGCTTAATGGCTTAGCTATGATGTACCATTAAAGAGGATTATAAGCAATTATTTAAATTATTTTTCCTTGTTTCTAAGAAAAGGGTAAACAGGATTTTTCAGGGCAATAACGTTTTTAGAAAAAGTCGTTATTTTATAAATAAAGAAATTATACATATATAAATAAGGCCAGGCACTAATAATACTGGCCCTATTTTGACATCTGAGCTTGCGCAGATGCATGGTGTGATAAAGACTTCCGTAATAAGGATAGTGCCTGGCTTTATTTATGTCGGTTTTAGGTCGTGCCATATTTTGGTCTTATTTTATCTTCGGAACTGTTCGTGTAAACCGAACGGCTGCCGAGCACAAAATAGAAAAGTTTTTCGAAGTAAAAATATTTAAAACGTTGCTTTTTCAAATGGATTTACTTAATTGTGTAAAACAAAACCCTACAACACAAAACAATAAAGAAAACAACTAAAAATTTTTTACCATTTTTTTAGGTTAATGATTCTGTCAACATGATTTGCAAAAACTCTAAATTATGGGTACAAGCACTTTTTAAATAAGCCCGGTATTAATAATTCCCGAGCGCGCTTGTGGCGGCTTCGGTTGTATCGGCGAGCGTCGATCTCCGGAGTTAAGCAGTGGAATGCGCGCCCATAATTTGGATGGGTGTCCGGCGACAGCGGTGTTTTGGGTAACGGCACACGGTGTTTCTGCTCGGGGATGCGGACCGAGCAACAACCATCCAAGTTATGGAATGAATGGTGTGTGAATGAGAAGGAGTAGGGGTCAAGGTACAATAAGCCTTCAGGCTGCAGTGCACCACCTAGGGGGCGGTCGTCGGACCTGGGTGGGATGACCCCGAAAGGGTGAAAAAAAATAATTCCCGAGCTTAATAAGGCAACTTGCAATAATTCTCTAATATCTTAAAAATCCCTAAAACGATTTGGTTAAAATTTGATACAGATACTTATTGTAATAAAGGGCTTGTAAAGCTCTAATTAGATTAGTTTTATTCTGTCCAGCGTCTCACAGCCAATATTATTAAGAAAAAAGTACACTACTCACTTTTTATGGAGTTTTTGTATATTTTTGTATTGATTAATTAAATAAAAAAACAATTTTTTTAGTATTTTGCATTTTTGGTATCTGGCTTTGTTTTCGAATTAAAAAAATAAGCTACTTTAAGTTAGTTTAGAGTATCCATAAAAGACATCAAATAAAATCCAAAAATAAAAACAATAATATTAGTTAATAATTAAAATGTCCCTTTTTGGTCAAAGAAAACTTAACCGATCTTTTATTTTAAGGCCGATATTGTTTTTTTTTTTGGTTTTTATTTCTTGTTCTCTATGGATATTTTTTTAGAATGATTTAAAGTGGCTTCAACTTTTTTTTGGAAACAAAGCTAGATACGAAGAATATACAAGAGACTAAATAGTTGCATTTCTTAATAGGAAACAAATAGAAACAATTAAAAAATATCGGTGGCGTACTGTGGTGCCCACTACGACGCCACTGGATTGAATAATTTTAATTTAGTTGCAGCTGCAAAACCACCTTACGTTACTTTAAAACTGTACCAAATTTCATATAAATCGATCTAGTGGTATTTGAGATATTTACATTTATAATATCGAGTGTTTTTTTAAAACTTTAATACCCTGTATATAAATATAAATAATATAAAAATCGCCGCAACGGCAACATTTATTTGATAGCGCCTTCAAAAAGGTAAATTGGGGTGGCCATCTTATTTCGGTGCTGGACTATGTGAAATCAAAAATTTAAGTTTTTTGTCTTCCCAGATAATGCTGAGTTTCACTTTTTAAAAGAACTTGGGAAAAAAGACGGTATATTTGAAAAAAATCTTCTTTTGGATGAGGGGTGGTTAATTATACCGCTGTATCTTCGTTACTGTTGTTTTAATTTATCTTGAATTTTACACAATATTTTTTATTTAAAATTAAAAAAAAAGCAAAAAAATAAAAACCATATTCGTCCCTAATGTGCATTTAAAAAATATTTCTTGAAGTAAATGTTCCGTTTTCTGTTACGTTTTTATCTCGACGCCAGAGTTGGGTCGAATACTGAAAATCGGTATTTGAATACGAATACCGGAAAAAGAAAGTATTCGAATACTGGAAAAAAAAGATTCGAATACTAAAAAAAGGTCCTCACCTCCTTTTTCCATTTTTCCCTACTTTTTGTTCCCTGTTGGTATTCTCCTCGTGATAATTTTCGTATTCGAATACTGCATACACATTCCGGTATTCAAATACTCGGAACGCCGGTATTCGAATACTCAAAAAAGTATTTGTCTAATACTTCAAAAGTATTCGAATACAGAATCCCAATATTAACCAAAAAAGTATAAAAAATACTATTCGAATACCGGCAAAATATATTCTAAATACTATTCAGAATACCGAGTATTTAAATACGACCCAACTTTGCCTGATACCCTAATATACAATATAATTTTTAAAATAAAACAAATATTGATTTACAATAAGATAAATATACAACTTTTACCACCCTTTTTATCCGAGGCGTGTATTGTTATTAGTAATATTCTTTATTTAAAAAATGTATGAGAAAAATGCCGAAAAAAAGTTTAAAAACCATATTTCTCCTTAATGTGCATTTAAAAAAATATTCCTTGGAGCAAATGCCCCGCTATCTGTTTTATGTCTTTAACCCAACACCCTAATATACAATTATAATTTTTAAAATAAAACAAATATTGATTTACAATGAGAAAATGTACAACTTCTACCACCTCTTTTATGTAACGCGTGTATTGTTATTAGTACATAAAAGAAATAGGTGCGTATATGGTTGTATACATGTATTCATATTCAACCAGCGGGTATCTGTTTAAAAAATCAACCTGTACCCGCGTTCGTTCATTGTATGATGATTTGCTACCCTGCCTTGTCCTAAAGCGCCGCGAGTAGTGTCTCGTGCTGTCATAACTTAAATTTTATAGTGTATTTTGCTGGTCCGGCGACATTCTTGGAACCTTGTGGGTGATACGTACCTGTTATACGGGTAGCGAGGTTCTATTGTGGATCATATCTAGGTATAGTTAGCAGGTGGAATCTAGAGTGCTCTTGTTTAATTAAATGTGTACACAAGACCGATGTTGCCGAATTGAACATAAATCGGCAGTCCAAAATTACCTTTCGTACCGATTTTTAAAGTAATACTTATTTGCTTACTAAACAAAATATACCTATTAGTTAGTAAAATATTTTGAGATATAACCGGTTTATTTTACAAATTTCCTGATGTTTTAAAACTTGCAAAAATGATCTAGACAAGCGGCAGCGTGTCAAGCCAATTTTAAGCGCGCCTAGTGTAATATTACACGAACCACTTGGTGCCACTTTTGAACCTTCCGTAACTCAAAACGTATGTTTATCACACCCCTCATAAAAGAACTACTACCTGCTCCGTATCTAAGTCTGTAAAATAAAACGGCGGATCGTGTGTAGATAATTTACTGGTAACTTTATTTTTTCACTAACAACTACCACTGTATAGTATATAAACCACCCGTATTTATGTTTATATCTAAAATAATCAAAGTTTCAGTAACAAATGTATACGGATTTCCGGCTATAGGTTTAAGATTCAATAAGAAAAGATATAAAATCGTCGGTGTGGACAAGCTGACGTTAAAGGTTGTCGCACTCAATGTGCCCTTTACAAAACGAGGCGCCATTGCTCTCAACCGTCCTAGTTGATCTTTTGGGGATAGGGATATGATTCAAAGTGTATCAGAGGGGATCGTTGCGCGGGCCACTTGACCTTAACGTTATCGCAAGGAACGCGTACCGACGGTCGCTCTGCCAGCTTTATTGCCGACGTGACTTTCGCGCTTTTTCAATTTCGAAGCCGTGGGAGAGTGATTGGCGCTCGGGGTGTGATTGCCATGATGACATATCGAATGGACAACCCGCGTTTGACCGACCGTTCTTGTTGACAAATGTTCGCCGATGTGGAGTCAAGTCGAGGCTCTGAATTGTTCTTTCTGCTGGGTTATGCCAACTTGCTCTAAAATTGCTTTGTCGCCGAAAAAAATTCATTCATAAAAGTTTTTATTTATGTTGACGTTAATATTCTTTAGAAAAAACGTCATAAATAAGCGCAACTAACAGAAAAGCCAATAATAATATTTTTGTGCACTTCAAAGAAATGTTAATTTTATCGTTTTTTCGTAGCCGTGAGGTGCACCCAATGACATGACATAATGGACTGGCCCCGATGTATTGCTGCTGTAAATTTATTTGCGGCCAACGTAAGAGAGAGAGGTTCGAGAGAGAGATGGAGCTAATTACGGCAAGAAAGCACGACAAGTAATGGAATTTAAATGGGCATATGAGGTTTAAAGTATATTTTCAGAACATTGTGCTTATTTGTTAAACTTTTTTCACTTTTTATAAATAAATTAATAAATTTTTAGTACATTATATACATATTTTTTAACTATAAATTCTTCTAAAGTTATTTTTGTTACTATTCTTGGGTGTTTTTATTAGATACCGCTTACTTAAATCTTTAATTAAATATATTTTTCAATATGGTCGTCTCGTTTACTTGGTCATCATTGGTCGATAGCAGCATTTAAACGAAGTTACCAACAGAAGTAAATGACTGTTTCCAATATAGCGAAATAAAAGTCACTAAACAATTAACAATACATAAACTGCCATTTTTATAAACCAGTAATTATTAATTTTTTTATGAGGGCTGTGGTGTTTATTAATATTCATAAGGACAACTAAAAGCCCAAATTTTATGAAGCTAGCTCAAACGATTATAAAGATATAAAGGTCCAAAAGTCGTCAATTTTTCACTGACTGACTGACATATAGATCAAAAACCTAACCCACTTCCAGATGACCTACAAAGCTGAAACTTGGAATATAGCTTGGTGATTGTGTGTAAGCGTAGAAAAAAGCTAAAAATTAAAAAAAGTTTAAAAATAGGGGAATTAGAAATTAGGATGGTCCCCATACAAAAAAAACGTTTTTTTTTTTAACTGTAGCATCTGAACCATTACAAGTAGATAGTTATGTACAAATATATATTAATAGGAACAAAATAACATTATGAATAAGTATAAAACTTTATATTTTTTGTTTTATTGGATACCTATAACAATAAAATTGCTGTTATTAAAAAATGTGATATTTTAAAGTAGGTTAGATTTGACTTGGCCAATTTTCATCCGAATAAAAAAAATTAATGAGTTTAATAACTTTATAAAAATGACTGTATTAAATAGTATTATATATTATTAGTATTAAATAAAAAATGCCAAGAGGCAGCGAAAGACACTATTTCCATGGGAACGATATTATATAGATGGTCTGTTTTCATGTAAAATGTACACAGGTTTCAAAAAAAAAAGATAACCTTTTATTTTAAAAAAGAATTCGTTGTTTTTAAAATTTGTTTAAGTTATTACAGTTTTAGTTATCACTTAAAAACGGTTTGAGATAGTTACCGTTCGAAACGTCGTGTATCAGTTATAAATAAAGACAATGGAAGTCAAAGAAAGTAGTATTATTCCTGATGTTATTAAAAATCCTATTAATTATCAGACTTTTACAGAAAATAGGCATTTTGATAAGCTGTTGAGGATGTGTTATTTGTTAGGTATTGCACGGATGCTAGTTATGTGAGAAATAATTCTCACATAACTAGCGGCTTTCAATAAAATAACACGTAGTGCAAGTCTGATGTGTTCTCAATAATACTAGGTTCTTAGACTTCCACTGTCTTTTACTTTTACCTGATTCTTGTCGTTTCGAATGGTGTCTATCTTTAACCGTTGAAACTAAATAATAAAATGATTTACGACTTACATAGTACCTATGCGTTGTTCACCGAAGCTTGACTGATTTTTCACTGTTCAGCAACGGCTGCTAGATATTTGGTATATCGATACTACATAGGCTTGCTATATATGAACGTTACTGTCACTTTAAACCAATATAATATATTTTTTGTTTAAGTGTTTTTCTCAACTTAAAGTGCCCAAAGTATAGTTGTTTTTTGTTTCATGTCTCCTTTTACAATTCTTCATGAAAAGTACCGAAGTTTTTTTGACTGTTTTTATTCCTAAAGTATTTAGACTATGGAACCTGCTACTTAAAAATGTATTTTTTCTTCCTCAAAACATCTTAATCTCTTTTGTTCCTTGTTAAGATCACACTTAAGCTCTCAATCTTTGTAGAATGTCATAAAAACCCTTCAGGGTGGTTTACACCCTCACGACACAGGTTTTGTACTCGGTGCACTCTCTCTTATCAAAGCTCCTAACAATTTATACATTTCATAGTTTGATTATCGTCTAGATTTTCAAAGTAAAGTATATATTGGATTTTTATTCAACAAGATTTATACAATAGCATAAACTCGACTAAAGGCATCCCATAAGCTAAAGAGCATTCATCTTGCGACAATAGATCGTGATAGTGCGCTATCATTGTCTCTATAAAAAAGGATATATCTATTGTCTGTTTAGATAAATATTACCTGAGTTCTCATCGGATTTTGCTACCAACCAGTACTACTATATCTTTTGTTTTTTGTGGTGGTCGAGAGGTTGTCGGGACATGAGATTTGGGAGATTACATTTTTTGTCTTGGGTGTCTGATATATTACTTACTTGATGATACTGAAGATAACAAGTTATTTTATAATGTGCATGATAAGGAAGCTTAAATTTAAATGATTAAAGATCTGACTTGTGTTTTATGATGGCCACACGGCTTTAAAAATACGTTACTTGGCAAAAAATGTTTTAAGTTGGTTTTCTTTGTCAGAATAAATGGTGGTTCTTTTTTAAAATAAGAAACAAGTCTGAAATTTACACGAAAACTAACATGTTGGAATATAGAAAATTTATTTTAAAAAAGTTAAGTCACATTATTGTTTATATAGACTAGTAGTAAAGTTTAAAAAAGGTAAAAAGTGAAATAAATAATATGGTAGGATAAAACCCTTTGAAAAAGTAGAGAATATATTAAAAATTAAAAAAAAATAATTACGGGGATTGATGGTCGGAAAGGGGGAGAATAGGGGGGAGGGTTTAGTGTAAAATACGGTTTTTCTTTGATTTTTAAATAACCAAGGATTTTGTTTTTTTATTTTTTATTTTAGTTATTTTACAAAAATAAATTACCTTTCATGTCCAAATACACTGTAACTTTCTTGGTAAAAAATATACTATTTTTTCACATTATTCTGACTTCATATCGAAAAAGTGACCTTATTTTCAATCGAAAATTGACCTGTCAAAATATTGGCATTTTTTAAAAAAGTGGAAGGTGTTTTTTCGTTTGAATCTCTACTTTCTGATGGTGTAAAAAAGTATACGTTGTAATGGAAAATATTTTTAGAAAATTAAAAAACTCGGATCCGAATTTTTTAATCATTGTTAGACCAAGATCGATAGGTAATAATTTTGAAACCAAAAAAAATAAAAATATAGTAGGATGAAATTAATTGAAAAATATAGAGAAAATGACAAAAAAGAAAAAATAAATTACTGGAGATCTGAGGTCGGAAGTGGAGAGAAGTGAGATTTTAAGGGTAAAAAGCGGTTTTTCTCGTTTTCCTGCAAAATCAATGTCTTTTGAATTGATCTAAATATACTTAAATGCTTTAAGAATAACACAGCTTTAACATTTTTTCGAAATTAAAGGGTGATAAGCATAATTTAC
Organism: Listronotus bonariensis; assembly: GCA_014170235.1. NCBI lineage: Eukaryota > Metazoa > Arthropoda > Insecta > Coleoptera > Curculionidae > Listronotus > Listronotus bonariensis. The sequence goes on along the minus strand of JACEGR010000380.1, from coordinate 62,251 downwards.
GGTAGTTTATTTAGTTCGATCTAATTTCTATACGGGGTAAGTTGAAAAAGTAAGTTTTTCTTTTAATTTTCTAATAGGAGGGTGTGCTTTTAAAATACAACATAATTTTTAATTCTAAACAAGTTTTCCAAATAAAATGTTCTCCAAGTTCAAAAATACAGGTGGTTTCCTCTTGTATTATATTCCGTATTTTGCACCTACCTCGTATACGATTTAGTTTATTTAAATTTTGATCAGTGTTTTGTAAGTTTAAATTTTTTATCAAGAATTAAAATTTTTGAGAAATCAAAAATAAAAAGTTTTTATATGGTTCAACATTTCTGGCGGTCACTGTATAAATATTATTTAATTAATAGAAAAAAATGAGCTGTTTATTAGTTATTTTTCACGACATCGTTATTCATTCATGTTGGTTATAGGGGATTTTTTGATGAAACCCTACGGTTTATTAAGATAATTTTCTTGAAAATTACCAGAGAAAATACCCGCTAGTAATACATTTTTGATATTCGTTAAATCAACACATTTAATTCCTGCTACCCCTGTAACCTACCACCAACGAAAATTGTTGTAAGGAAAAAAGTTGGGCGTCTCGTCAAAATAAGGCTACTCACGCAAAATTAGATTATTAGTAATGATCCCTAACTATATTTGGTTCAGAGATATAGGATACAATAAACAAAAAAATATTGAGAAATAAGTATAAAGTTTAAATTTAGGTTTTAAGGTAGTGGTTTCCATTTGAATCAACGACGTATGGACCCGGTTTGTTTACGTTAAAGCTGTTGTCATCAATACATTACAGTAAAAGCGCTAAAATGCGGTTTGCCAAATTTAATTTTTCCACTCTAAACTTACTAACCACAAATAGTTGTTGGATATGCCCCTATATTAAACAATTTTATGATATAACTTTTTAAATAAACAATACATATATTTTTATCATTTTTAGATATCATAATAAAAAAATATGTTTAAATATTTTAGGTTATTATCTTTTTAAAAAAGCAAAATTCTGAAAATACGTGATTATTTGCTATTCCCAGCAACGCCGCTCAGGGATTTTTACTCCATCGTAAATAAAACATGAATAAACTGTTCCTAAACGCTTGTGGGTGACGCCCCCTTTGCTTTGTCATTTCTGTTGGTGTCTGTCATTTAACAATTTGGAAAGCCAAAAGTGATCAAATACAGCTTATAATGCGTTTTTGTGTATTTTCTGGTGTTTGTTGGTGATAAGAAAGTGTTTTTAAAGACAATATGGGTAGGCAGTGATTTGTTTGAAGAAGGGTAGACTATTCATTTCCGCACCTCACTTTTCCCGGGTAAATAGTGACCAACGTCGTTGGGTGCATACTATCGACCAAGGTCAAAAAGTAAGTCCGCCATTTCCATTTCTCGCTTGCCTCACCCCCTTTGCCTATTAGGATTGTTGGCTTAATGTTTATCATAAAATTATGAATGAATTGCTGGGTCCATACGTCGTTGATTTGAATTATTCAAATTTTTTACTGCCGAAAGTTAATTTCTGTGGCACTTCTAGTAAAACCGAAAATTGTATTTTTGTATCTTAACGGTAATAAGATATAAGGTTTATTAAATATGTGTAAAAATCGCATTAGCCCTTTTTAACATTAATTTTGTTAACAATTCGATAAAAATTGCGATTTTCATGACATTTTCTCAAAAACTAATTGAGATAAGTATAACATGTGTGACATCTATTTTCTTGGAATTGCCTATAGAATTGATTTTTAGAAAAATATATAGGGTGTTCCATTTATAATAGCAAAGGTGAGAGCACTTTAGGTTAAACCGGTTGTGGAACAACAACAAGGTTGAATGATACCCCATTAGACCCAAACTATGCAAAGTATTCCCTACAAAATTCTCGCAATTATAAAGATCTAAAAAACCTTAACTAAAAGCAGAATAATTAATTGTCGGCCAATTTGTAGAAATTTACTAATGAATTCATCACTGTCTGTTGAAAACAAAGGCATTTAAATTGTAAATTTTCACTATGGTGCCAGGAAACGAACATAGATCTGGTTTTAACCTAACTAAATTAACTTGTTTAAATATTTTTATAAAGTCATCAGCTCGGATAAAATTGATGAGCTTACTTTGCCGCAGTTTAGTACTATGTTGTACTTACACCGCAATTGTATTACGATTACAATGCACAAAATAAGATTTTAAGCGTAGACAAGAAAGTGGGAAAAAGTGTGTGAACCAAGGTTAGATTAAAACTTTTGTTAAATAAAAACATGTTTTATAACCAGAAAGATCTATTAATTTTTGTTTTTGTTATTTGACTGTTAATTGGCTTGAGACACCATTCAGAATTTACTATAATTTGTTTTTATCATATAAAACAAGGTTTCGAAGTATAAAGGTATTACGATTTCGAACACGGTGGCAGACTGCAACCGCATACTTACTTAGCTTCCGCATTCGGAAGTAAGTAAGTAAAAAGCACAAGTACGGGTAATTTGATTGGTTTGAAGCGCTACAGACGGTCATGCAAAACTCTCACATTGGGGGGTGATGGTTGGTTAAATTCTTTTTTTCAATTCCTAAATTTTTATTTAGCATCGTGAGCTCCCCTACTATATGCATTACATTCTTCACTTGTTTATTTTGCTTTTAATTCTGGGGATTTCTATTTTTGGGACTTAGATCAATTAGCACTTTCACTCTACATTTATATTGTTAAAAAAATATAAATAATTATTTTCCCCTTCTAACAGGTTTCTGATTTTAACTAATACAGGGTGATTTAAAAATCAATCACGAAACTTAAAGGGGTGATTCTACTTGACAAAATAAGGGTGGAGCTTCATATAATTTTTTTGTCAAAATGTAATTCATTTTCGAGTTAAAAGCCGTCAAAATTCAATTTTTATTTTGGATTTTCGCCATATTGCATTTATTTTTTAACCAATCCAGTTGATATTTGGCACACAAATCGAGCTTTGCAGATTCTAAAATTTTAAGACAAAAGTACTTTTTTAAATACCGCCAGAGGGCAGTTTACCTAAAACTTAAAATTTATTTATATTAACTTTTTATTTTGACAGATATCGCAAAACGTGGGGGAGCCATTTTATAGACAATCAAAAACTTAAAAAATAAGGTACTCTTTATTAAAGTCGATAAACCTCACCGTTTAGGCACCAATAGACATCAAAGTTTTTATTATTTTCAATCAAATTACCTACATACATACAGGGTGTCCAGTAACTCAACCGACAAACTTAACCAAACGAATCTACAACAAAAAATAAGAAAAAAACTTCATATAAACATATGTCCTAAACGTCTTAGTTTTTTTATATTCAAGACCCCATGAGGTTTTTTTCTTATTTTTTGTTGCAGAATCGTTTGGTTAAGTTTGTCGGTTGAGTTACTGGATACCCTGTATGTATGTAGGTAATTTGAACGGTATTTAAAGAAAGTACTTTTGTCTTAAAATTTTAGAATCTGCAAAGCTCAATTTGTGTGCCAAATATCAACTGGATTGGTTAAAAAATAAATGCAATATGGCTAAAAAACCAAAATAAAAATTGAACTTTGACGGCTTGTAAGTCGAAAACGAATGAAATTTTGAAAAAAAATATATAAAGCTCTACCCTTATTTTCTCAAGTAGAATCACCCCCTTAAGTTTCGTGATCGATTTTGAATCACCCTGTAAAAAAAATCTAAATCGGAGTTGTTTCTGAAGACTTTCAACAACTGTGTGTTTTAGAGCTTCATTGACTCGACTATGTTGTATTTGTACTTTAATTTATATTTTTTTTTACCAACAGTAATATATTTCCTAATGTCTTCTTTAACTATTACTGTGTTACGTACAAAAGGAGCGAGAACTCGTTTTAAAATTTAAAAAGTAATTTTAAAGTAATTAACCAAAACCCACGTTTTCACCTCGAGGCTGTTTTGGAATTCTAAGTGCGGGGCTCGTCACTTTGGAATCTAGCGCTCATGTTTTAATTTGATTTACCGACTTTTTTCGTTAGAAAAAATAAAATTACAGATCGGTTTCAGCTAATTACGGTTTTATTCTTTGTAATTTGACTTTTAAATCGGTTCTTATACAGGGTGCCCGGTAAGTCAACGATAATATTAAAAGGGCTGGTAAAACAACTCATAAGCATCCCAAAAACGTAAAATGACCTCGGTAAAAAAACGACTGTTTTCAAGATATTGGCACTAAATATACTTAAATGCTTTAAGAATAACACAGCTTTGACATTTTTTCGAAATTAAAGGGTGATAAGGATAATTTACGGCAGTTTATTTAGTTCGATCTAATCTCTATACGGGTTAAGTTGGAAAAGTAAGTTTTTCTTTTAATTTTCTAATAGGAGGCTGTGCTTTTAAAATATAACATAATTTTAAATTCTAAACAAGTTTTCCAAATAAAATGTTCTCTAAGTTCAAAAATAAAGGTAGTTTTCTCTTGTATTATATTCCTTAATTTGCACCTACCTCGTATACGATTTAGTTATTTAAATTTTGATCAGTGTTTTGTAAGTTTCCTTTATAAGCAGAGATTTTTATCAAGAATTAAAATTTTTGGGATATAAAAGTTAGTAGTTATTTTTCACGACATCGTTATTCATACATATTGGTGATAGGGGATTATTTGATAAAACTTTACATTTTGAAAGACAAATATTTTTTCGGCTTATGAAGATAATTTTCTTGAAAATTACTAGACAAAGTCCCTGCTAGTAATAAATTTTTAATATTCGTTAGGTCAACACATTTAATTCCTGCTTCACTTTGGAATCTAGCGCTCATGTTTTAATTTGATTTACCGAATTTTTTCTCGTTAGAAAAAAATAAAACTACAGAACGGTTTTCGCTAATTACGGTTTTATTCTTTGTAATTTGACTTTTAAATTGCTTCTTATACAGGGTGCCCGGTAAGTCAACGATAATATTCAAAGAGCTGGTAAAACAACTCATAAGCATCTAAAAAACGTAAAATGACCTCGGTAAAAATCGACAGTTTTCGAGATATTGGCACTTTAATAATATTTTTACACTTTTGAAACACCATGTATATCATATAGTGATTTTTATAAAAACTTTTGCTATTTTAGACAATTTTAAAGTTTTAATAAAGAATGGCCTTTTTTCAAAATATCAATTATAAAAAGTTACAGGTATAGTTAAGATCAGCCGTGGCCACACTGAAGATTTTTGGAGGTAACTTTTAGTTAATTGTTTTTTTTATCTTTTATGACATCTCACGAAGGCTTATGCCTAAATACCAGTGTACCGTGAGTGCCGGGTTACTGGATGTTTAACCCAATATTGTCGTGTTCCGTCAACGTTATCCAAGCACTGAAACATGCAGTTGCATTTCACAGCACCTTTTAGACAACGCGGTAGTGCCACCACGGACGATATTTTTAAATAACTACTACCTAGAAATGGCAGAATACTACACAGTGGTTTGCCATTGCCAACTGTGAGGTGACGAGCTATTAAAAATCCGATGTCCGACTCCGAGATTCGAACCCGGATCGCTGCGGTAAGAGGCTGACACGCTAGCTACTACACCACTGCTCGCCACGGTCTTTAATTAATGAAATTACTATTTAGTGCTACAAAACTAAAATTATTATTAAAAAATAATATTTTTTTAAGAGTGTAATTCAAAATCGGATCTAAGGGACGATTTTGGCGAATTTTAAGTGTCTCGAAAACCAACGATTTTTTTCTAAGGTCATTTTATGTTTTTTTGGATGGTTATGGGCTGTTCAATCAGCCCCTTTAGTATTATCGTTTACTTACCGGACACCCTGTATGCCTTTCTGTAAGGATGTATTATAAAAGCGTTATACAGGGTGGAAACAACGCTACTACAAATTGCCGAAGCTAAAATATGATGGTCTAATCCAACTTACTTTAGTCTAAATATGCTTTTAATTTTATTACAAATTCTAAAGGGCGCCACCTGCGGAGTCTTGTACAAATTAAAAGCGAAAAATTTGCTTCCGACACTCAATATGTAACTTCTAATAAAACATTTCCATTTTTTAACATATTTTACATAAAAACGGTATACTTGCCTTTTTAAGATACATACATTAAAAAGAACCTGACTGCATGACCAAGGCTAAACTTTACAGGGTGTTGCGGAATTATATTTCAATTTTTTAAAATGTTAGTCTTTAAATGATTTTAAGAAGAAAAGTGTAAATAAGCGTATGACCCAAATGGCTTAATTTTTGAGATACAAGGTGGTAAAGTTAAAAAAGCTTTTTATTACTCTGTATCTCAAAAGCTAGGCCATTTAGGGTATAGGTTTATATGGCCATTTCTTCTTAAAATTACCTAATAATTCACCCTTTAAAAATTGAAATCTAATTTTAAAACACCCTCCATAGCTTAGACATAGCCATGCAAAAAGTAATTTTTTAAATTCAGATATCGGTGATGGTACAGCTTTTAAAGTTACCATTTTGATATCACTGCATTGTAGGCTTGCTAAAGAAACATTTTAGGTATGAGTGAATTCAAAAATATAAACGTTTTTATTAAATTTTCACCATTTACGATTTATCTGTCGACATTATATCATTTTTTAGTACCAAATCCACTAACAGATGGCACCACCATATGACAAACCGATTTTTCTCACCGTATTCTTAATTTCTAGAAATCCGGCAGGTTTATTAATACAGTGAATATAATCTGTTTCCTTTTTTACTGCTATGTAATAGTAAAAGAAAGAGTGGTTTTTATTTTATCTACCTGTTACATGCTTATAATAGCCTTGATTGGTTTAAAGCACAACAGGCGGTCATAATAGTACTGGTAAGCAACTTTCTTTTTTTTATTCCTTAATCAACGAATAAAAAAAGATTTAACTAACCAAAACTACCCATGTTCCCCCAATGTGAATTTTTGCAGGACGATCTGTAGCGCTTCAAACCAATCAAGGCTAAAAGGCCGCAACAAAGTAATTTTAATTATCTTAACAAAAATAATTTTAAAAATTCGACTATAGAAATGCACCACAGTAGAGGAAATGTCGGTAATAGTCCACTTTCCATGTAACAATTTTACGCTACAATGTTAATTCCTAACTTATTAAGGCAAGCTATCTAATTTTCTTAAAAAACCTTATACCTATCACAAACTTTTTTCTTACGGCATATTAAAATTTAAAAGATTTAAAAAAAAGGTTTTTTTTTTAATAATTGGATAAGTTTAGATTAATATTATTTCCTATTTAAGGTTAAACTTTATGTACCTCTTATGATGGCTTTTATATGGTTAAAACATGTTCGTTTTTTTATCAATACCAACCAAAATAAAGAAATAGTGGTGCAAGACCCTTATTTACCCTATATATTGCTATATATTGCTAACACCCGCCACTGGGAGCATGTACATCTTTATTTTCTTAAATAAAAAAGGTTTTTAAAATTGAAAAGGAAACCTATATCTGAAATTTCACATTAAATACACAATTTTTTCAGTATTATATTTTTATTTATTTACGTTTAACACTTTTTTACTTAACTTTTACATTTTTGTATTTAAATATATTTAAAAACTTTGACATTATTTTATTAAAACCGGATATATATACATAAAAAATATGATCCCAAAAAAATATTTAATGTGAAATTTTAGATACGGCATTCCTATTCAATTCTAAAAACCTTTTTTATTTGATATTTTGCTGAATTGTTAAAAATAAAGTCAGTTTTCTCCCGGTCCATTTTCGCATTTTTGTACTTTTTGCTAAATTGTTAAAAATAAAGTCAGTTTTCTCCAGGTCCGTTTTCACATTTTTGTATTTTTGAAGCTCCTGTACAAAACAAAAAAACTACTTAACGCAAATCTTATTTTTTAATTAGCAAAAGCAGTTGTCATTCACGAAAATAAAGACACGACAAATAATTAGTTGTTGTAATTTTTAGGAATAATTGGGAGTGTATACAGGGCGAGTTGGAAGTCTGACAAAGCTCATTTACTCGGAATCCATAAAACTTTTTTAATTTCTTTTTTCGTCTATATATACCTTAGTATAAGTCTTTAAATTTAGGAAATATTGCAATTTCTTTTCGAAAAATAGAAAATTAAGGACATTTTTCATAACGCTACCATTTTCCCAATTTTATTTTTTTTTTAAGTTGCCTGGGCAAATAGTTACCAAATAGATAATATTTGTAGATTTTAATAAAAAATGTATTTTAACTGTACTGGGTGTCAAGAAAACAGTGGTAAAGTTAGAAAAATTAAAACCATCAACACTTTATTACTTTAAATAACACACTCTGTATCTTCTTTTATCTTTGGTTCAGGTCTTTTAATACCATACATTTCTTTAAGGTTGCTCTATACCTAAGTCAAGTACTTTTTGCAATATTTTAAATTTTCTTTTTTGGTAATTTTAGTTTCAGTTTAGAATAATTAGTACGGATATGATTATTTAACTTTAAAACTAATACTAAAAAAAAAGAAAATTATTAATATTGCAAAAACTACTTGACTTAGGTATAGGAAAACTCTAAGGAAATGTAAAAATATTCATCCCATTTGAAACTTATATTTTCTTGAACTAGAAAAATATATAAATATTGCAAAAACTACTTGATTTAGGTATATGGCAATCTTAAGAAAATGTATAGGAATTAAAAGCCCCGAACTAATGATAAAAGAAAATACAGGGTGTTTTATTTAAAAATAAGAAAGTTTCGGAGGTCTTAATTTTTTAAGTTTACCACAGTTTTCTCGACACCCTGTACAATTAAAATTAATTTTATTATTAGCATGTTCAAATATGATCTAAAAATAATTGCCTTTCCAGGCAACTTCAAAAAAATTTGAAATTGGCAAAATGGTAGCAACATATCCTAAATTTTCCATTTTTTGAAAAGAACTTTATCACAATATTTCCTGAATTTAAAGATTTAACCCCATATAACCTAAAACAAAAAAGGGTAAGAATGTTAAGAGGAATTAAACAAAAATATAAAATACAGGTTGATCCATTAAAAAAAAACCTAACTTTACACCGCACTTTTGTGAGCAACCCTGTATACATCAAAATATTTTTAAAATGTGAACTTTAATGACTAGCTATATACCTACGAAAAAAAAAAGTTTTATAGATATCCAGTAATTGAGCCTTGTCGGACTTCTGACACATCCTGTATAAAACCGTGTAAAGGTACGGTACGGTACGGATCGGAAAAAATAGTTTTCGTGAAATTAAATGAAGCAGTGCGGACGGTTGGCACAGGATTTAAAAAATCCTGCCAGAATATAGCAACTTAAATTAAAATCTGGTCTTTACCGTTTTATATGTGTAATACAGGTCAGAAATTGCGTTATTTGACAAGAATTTAAGTCTATTCCTACCGGAAGGTTTTAACCCAGTGGTTTTATGCTCCGGGTAAAAAGGCGCTAACTTTTAAAGTATACCTATGGTTTACCCATGACTCGCATGAGCGTGTGTCAGTTAATTTCACTAAAACCATTTTTCCGATCCGTACCGTCTGTCCGATGCCGACGTATGTGCGCGTATCTTAAGGCAGACTTTACACCAAAAGAAAGGCAACAGGCAATAAGCGATACGCGATGGGCAACATGTGTACGTAGTGTAAATAATATTGGTTTAAATGACACTCGTTCATACCGAAAAGACGGCGATATCACGAATTATAATGTTATTTACACTACTGACGCATGTTTGCTAATCGCGTATCGCTTATTGCCATTTAGATCCGCAGTGGCAAGAAGCATTTTTCGGATTTTTACGACCTCGCGCAGTAAACAAATGAATGTGTGGACGAACATGCGCACTTAAAAGCCATGGCAAAATACAAACACCGGCACCCTGTACCCTTCGTCCGCGGTCTGACTGTGACTCGTGAAGCTCATTAGCTACCGTACTTCGAACAGAAAACCAGGACGCCGTCGATAAACTCTTTCTAATAAAGCGGATAGTTTGTTTGGCGCCAGGTGCGTTTACCCTCAACTTGCTTAAAAACAAACCGGTTTTTTCGCACATGAAATGTAACTTTTGTTTCGCGCAGGTTATAACATTGGCAATCCATCGAGATCAGTGCTTATTGCCTTTTGCTTATCTTTTGGTGTGAAATCTGCCTAAAGCCGACAAAACGGTTTTTGAAAATCACTTGAAAGCTTTAAATTTTTATATAGTTCCCTACGTAAATTACATTTAAAAAGATCACTGCTAAAACTACCTTATAACTTTTTTTAATCTACCGTAGCCTATAAACTAATGATAAAATAACTCCGAAGATTGATTTATTTGTGTGGAGCAGAAACCGATTTTACAAATAAAGCGATAATTTCGTAAGAAAAATTGATTCTACGATGACGTTGCAAATTTTACAACGCCTTTATAATCAAGCTAAACTTTACATTTATTAGGTAGGCTTTCAAGTTAGGAACTCTATAAAATAAATAATAAAAAACAAGATTAAAATATCACGGGATAAAGAGATGAATTGATAGATATCAGTGGCGGTTCTAGCAAACTTCATGCATTCTCTTAAACATGTTTCGTGGTTTTAAAATAACACTTTAATAATTTATTTTATTTTATACTGTCCAGTACATCCACTTACCCTGTATTACTTTGGGGCCGGTAAATTGCACATTACAGTACCTGGTACCGTAATGTGTTGCCTAGCAACGCTGTCATGTATCATTATAAATGTCCACGTGATCATTGTTGTTATGCCTTGATTATTGTCATTTTTGGATGCCAAAATGAAATTATAGTTATTTATTAGATAAGTGAGTTATATTACATATAAGTCACGCAAGAAAAGTTTAAAGGTAATTTTCTTAAGTGACTTATATGTAATAACTCACGTGTCTAATACAAAATTTTATCCAACACTTTCGTATAAATCGTTTTTAATATTGAAAATAATTTGAAAACGTCATCCATTATTTGTTACTTGTCATTGTCAACACCAGCAACAAAATTTTGTATTTTTTGGAAAGCAAGCTTGTTTGGTTGTAATGCATTTTGTTGGTAACTACGGGTTTGTTTAGTAAACAACTTTGTAGACAAACATAAAAATGCTTTGCGAAATGGAAAATTGTGAAGTTCCTGCGGAAATTTTGGAAGAAGCTGCGGTAGCGAAATGCAGTTTAATTCCAGAGAAGTCAAAACTAACGTACAATAAAGAATTTGAAGATTTTGAAGCGTGGAGGAAAAGGCGAGGAGTTGGTACTATAAATGAAGATGTTATTATGGCTTACTTTCTGTTTTTATCAAAAAAGTTGCTCCCTCATCAATGTGGACCAAGTATTCAATGATAAAAACGACCTTAAAAGTATATAAGAACGTCGATATAGGGAGGTATGGAAAAGTTGTCGCTTATTTAAAGAGCAATTCAAGAAATTTCAAACCGAAAAAGGCAAAAATTCTGGAGAGGCAATACATCGAAAAATTTTTGGCTGAGGCACCTGACGACGAGCACTTAATGTCAAAGGTATGAATTTACTTTAGTTTCTGGTATTAAATATTTATCTGTTCGGATTTTTATAGGTTGCATTGATATTGGGAATCGCTGGTGCATGCCGTTGTGACGAACTAACTCGCTTAAGTATTGAAGATATAGTAGATAAAGGCCAGTACATATATGTTTCTATACCTGATACCAAGACGAACAAATCGAGAAGCTTTACAATTTTAAAAGAAGGATTTTTGGTAAATGTGCTTGAATTATTTAGAAAATATGTGTCCCTAAGGCCAGAGAACACGCCTCACAAAAGATTTTTTGTCAACTTTCAAAAAGGCAAATGCACTAGGCAATGCGTGGGAATAAATAAAATTTCGAAAATTCCGAGGGTAGTTGCTCATTATTTGCAACTACCTGGGAAATCTTATATAGTGGTCATAGCATGCGGCGTTCTTCAGCGACACTTCTAGTCAACGCTGGGGCCGATATCACCAACCTTAAACGCCATGGCGGGTGGAAGTCTTCTACCGTGGCAGAAGGATATTTAGAAGATTGCATCTCTAACAAGTTTGAGATTGCAAGACGAATACAGGGTGAAGAGCGCACCAAGGCAAGTACTAGTGCTGAAAGACTTCCTGAAGAACACTCCGCACAATGTAACGTTGTCCAAGATAAATCTAATATAACAATTACTGTTAATATAAACACGAATAAATTGTAGTATAATATATTAGTTGTTTTATGTTATTTTTTTAATTGTGAAATGTTGGAAGTAATAAAGAATTAGTATAAGTCACTAGTGAGCTAAAGTCTATAATTCACTAGTGAGCTAAAGGGTACTTTAGCTCACTAGTGACTTATAGTACACTTTATATCCTCAAAATCTGATCAATTATGTAGATATTATATGTAAGTGTTGGATAAAATGTTTTTATCGCCCTTCGGGCTCGAGAGTTAAGCTTTTCTTGCGTGACTTATATGTAATATAACTCACTTATCTAATAAATAACTATAATACTCATATATTAGGCGATTTTCATCTGGTATTAGGATATATTATAGGAATTTCTACTTCTACTTAAAATATATTTCTTCACCAACTTTAGTAAATAAAAATGATTAGATTACTACAAAACAGACCCCTTATTACATTTTTTATTAAAGTATTTTGTTTAACTAGAGTTTGTAATTTCTATTTTATTTAAACCGATACCTAGCTTTACCTATTTAATACCATTTAGAAACTTCTACTTGTAAAATATATTTTTCTACCAACTTGAGTAAATGAAAATTATCACATCACTATAAAACAGACTTACTGTTACATTTTCAAAAATATTCTGTTTTACTAAATTGGGTAATTTCTATTTAATTTGGACCTATCTAACGTTACCTATTTAATACCGTTTAGGAGCTACAACTAATATAATATTTTTTTATCAATTTGACAGTGACAAGCGAAGAATAATCATAGTTACCTATGATATTGAGAACAAGGCTGTTACCTACGTAATTTAATTATTAACATGATCTCTTAAAATTTTATTATTAAGTTTCATAAAGACAGTATTAAATAAAATATCATACGATATACGTCCGTTAGATGTTATTATAGTACTCGTTTATCGGCTCCTGCGTCGCCTCGTCCGTAAACATCTCGTACTGTAAGTCACCTACCGGACTTATAACGTAAAATACTATAACGGTATGATATTTAAAAAACTTGTATTAATAGAAATACAGGGTGTTCGGAAAATGCGTTAGGCAATTTTAAGGGGTCATTCTGCAATGAAAAATAATATTAGTGAGTCCTTTGACAAAATGTCGAAATCTCCCTGGTTACCAAGTTATGGGGGTTAAAAACCAATCTAGTTGGACCACGAACCGAGCTTTGCAGATTCTAAAGTTCTAAGATAAAAACACTTTTTTTTAATACCGACAGATACCTGAAAATTACAACTAAATTTATTTAAATCATAACTTTTTATTTTGACAGATATCGCGAAGCTGAGGACGCCATTTTATAGACAAACAAAAACTTAAAAAATAAGGTACTCTTTATTTAAGTCGATAAACCCCACCGTTTAGCCACCAATCGACATCAAAGTTTTTATCAATTTCAATCAAATTACCTACATACATACAGGGTGACCAGTAACTCAGCCGAGAAACTTTAAGGAGTGATTCTACAATTAAAATAAGAAAAAAACTTTATATAAACATATGTCCTAAACGTCTTGGTTCTTGAACTACGGTGGGCTAAATATTAAAAAAATTAACACCCGTAGTTTAAAAACTAAGACGCTTAGGACATATGTTCATATAAAGTTTTTTTCTTATTTTCCGTTGTAAAATCGCCCCGTTAAGTTGGTCGGTTGAGTTATTGGACACCCTGTATGTATGTAGGTATAATTTGTTGAAATTGATGAAAACTTTTATGTCGATTGGTGCCTAAACGGTGAGGTTTATCGATTTTAATAAAGAGTACTTTTTAAGTTTTCGATTGTGTATAATATGGCGCCCCTGGCGGTATTAAAAAAGTACTTTTATCTTAAAATTGTAGAATCTGCAAAGCTCGATTTGTGTGCCAAAGGTCAACTAGATTGGTTAAAGAAATAAATGCAATATGGCGAAAAACAAAAATTAAAATTAAACTTTTAAATCCTGTAACTTGGTAACCAGGGAGATTTCGATTGTCAAAGGACTCATTAATATAATTTTTCATTGCAGAATGACCCCTTAAAATTTCCTAACGCATTTTCCTGTATAGGTTAAAACAGCAGAATGTTAAATGCATTTTTAAAAAAGGTGTAGCATAAAAAAACACCGACTACTGAAAACTACTGAAAAGATCGCCTATAACGAAATAAAGAAAACCATTAAAAGTTTTAAAATTTATTATAATATCGAAATGTCAGTTGCAGGTCTTTTACCGTTTTCAAGATGATAATGATAATAATGTTTTGTACTTGCTATACTTAAAACATCTTTTTAGATTAAAACAAAATTTTTAAATTTAAAAATTAAAAGTCACTTTAAATTTATAATATTTTATTATAAATATAATATAAAATTATTATACGTACAATATAGCATTGCTATAAAAGCATGTCTTCTGATGAAGAGCCTTGAGAATCCAAAGATTGGTGATCCTCAAACCAGCTTGGGTCAATATTTGTTTTTCCAGTTAAGTTTTTCATCTCTCTTAAACATGTGTTTAAAGCTATATCCTGTATTTTTCTTCTTCTACTCCAAATTTTAATATTTTTCTTAATTCATATAGCTTCCCTTTTAATCTTACATATTCCATTACATCAGGTACTGTATACTGGTTTTTAAGATTTTTGCAATGTTCGTATTTTTCGTACACTTCATTTAGTTCATCTTCAGCTTCATCACACTCCTTTTCTGTTGCTTCAATTTGAGCATTTTTAATTTCAATTTCCTGTTTTAATTTATTACAATCTTCTTGCTGTTTCTGCAAAAACTTTTTATGGGTACTAAGAACTAAGTTTGCTCCACCATTCATTTTTTTAAGTTCTATAAGATGATTATTTTTTTGTTCAATTTTTTCAATAAAATGTTTGTTTTCTATTTCTAGTTGATCAAAATCAACTGCATGAACATTTTCGCCGAGTTCTTGTCTTTGAATTAACTGCTGAGAAACCTTTTTGTACTGAACTTTTAATGTAGCTATTCTAAGCCTTAGTTTTTCTATTTGAAGCTGTGCACTCTTTAGCCACTCCTCCATATACCGCACAAATTTTTCAGCCGGTATTCTCTGGGTAAGTTTATCGTATCCTTGTGTTACAACATTGTACTCAAAAATATCAGAGGCTTCTTTAATTTCGACTTCTCTAATACTAAACTCTTCTAGTTCCGATTTTAAATTTCGTTTTGCAATATGACTTTTCTTTAAAAATGTTTCAAGGCTAGCTTGGATTTCTTCCATAGCTCGCATTACCATGTCGGTCTTTTGAGCTATGTTAATTTTTGGACCTTTGCCCTCGGCAATGGAAGTTATGCTAGTATACGAATCTAACTTTAATCTAACCGTCAAGGATGGTCTATCTGGAAATTCCTTGGAAGAGGTGCGGGAATCGGTTTTTTTCGATAATTGAGCCATAATTTCGTCCATTCCTTCTAGAAGAGAGGGATCGTTTTCTTTTAGAAAGTTCTCAAACAAAGCATTTTCTAGTTCTAAATGTCTATTTTCTGTTTCAACTTCATTTACCAAATCAATAACTTGTTGATCGGTAAGTTCATCTAAAGGATGCCCTTCCTGCTCTTCTAAATCCTCCAATAGCGGATCCATTTGAGATTCTACTTCAAATTTTGATGACACATTTGCAGAGAGAGAATCGTTTTGCTCGGCAACTGATTCTTCATTGATTGTCGCTGATAAATTTTCTATTTGAGATTGATCATCAACATTAATATTTTCTTCAACTGGTTGCCCTTCGGCAGCTTCTTCAGTGACTACTCCAGCTTCTGATTCAAGTGGTTCCTCTTTTACCTCTAATTTTTCGTCATCGTCCAAAGGTTGTACCTCTTCTCGTTCTTTCGCTTCTTCTGTTTCTTTTGTCTCTGTATGTATTTCTTCGTTATTCTCCGCATTATCAGCTATTACTGTTGGTGTATTCTCTTGCAATTCTTCTTTTTCGACATTCTCAATAGTTTGTTGTTCCTCACCTTCGGTTGTGGGTATTTCTGATTTTGACATTTATGTAGAAAATTATGTAAATATTTTACTAAAAAATACGTGTCACAAACTGTCACTGTCACTTTTTTACCTTGTAATATACGTTAATAATGCAGAATCCACTCTAATTTTTGGTTGGTGTTTGATCGATAACTAGAACAGGCGGTGTTAAATAATACAAGGGGTAATTAAAAATTGTAACTAGATGTTTTAATTAAGAAAGAATAAAATGCGTTTTATTACATTTAATTTATTAAAATTATTGTTATGTTACAAAGCTTAAGCACACATAGAATAAGTAGTAACAAAATGTATTAAAAGTAATAAGTATTCGTTCTTAAAAAATCTACTTAAATTGTTAGGTACAAACATATTTTAAATATATTAAAAGTACTAGGTACTTTAGTGTAAAAAATGCAGTGGAAAGAAATAGGTAAAAACAGAATAAATTTACCGGGTGTCCAGCTATAGATTTACGACTACTTAACTTTTTTCCTCTGCATCGTACAAAATACTTAAAAATGACGGTTTGTTGACTTAGTTCTATAATTTACGTGGAAAGTGTGTAAAAAAGTAGCGCTCTCTCACTCTCCACTCTCCGCACGTCGTCGGTTGTCTCTTTGTATCGTACCCTTGGCCTTAGTCTATACTTAAAATATGAATTATGTCTGTTAAAAAATAAATAAAAACAAGAATTAAAAAATTTAAGTTTTAGTGGTTGTGGCTCAAAAGCCAATAAAATTTTGACAAAAAGCTGTACCATTATTTTATCATATAAAATCACAGCCCTTAATTTCTTAATCGATTTTTTACTATCCTTTATAGTAATTATTTAAAATAAATTTAAAAATATACAGGGTGCTTCCTAATAGCAGTAAATAATTTAATGGCTTAGTTCTGAGCTAATTCTATAAAAATATAGTTTTTATAAAAATGGGTCCGAAAGTAAATTGTTTTTAAGAAACAGGGTGTTTAACTTTGTTTTTAATTGTTTTCATTAATATCTTAAATGTTTCCTATAGGCCTTTATATCACGAGAGTTTTTTGTGCGCATGTATTAGCATCAGCAATTTTTTTCCTAATCTTTTTGTAACCAACTGTACTAGTGTGCCTGCCTGCTAACCGTGAAAAGAAATTGAAATATCTATTAAAACAAATTAGTTTCTAAAAATGTATAAAAAAATAATAAAGTGTTAACTCAAGTCAACCGAAAAAAATATTTATAATCCATTAAAATTATGTTGTTTGTACAAAAAGGAACAACAAAACGGAGTTGTAATGAAATATGTAAAAGTGATACATGGTACAAATGATTCAAAACCAATACGTACTATATTGAAATATCGCAAAAAAAATCATCAAGCACATTAGATATTAAAGCATGTGCGAAATGTGAACTATGAGTATATAAATTTAAATAAATTACTTCGATAATACCCAAAATATATTATTAAATATTAAAATTGAATAACATAATTGATCAGAATAAAACTGCAAATGTTAATTTCATTTAAATGTTTGTAGCTAGTAAAGAAAAGCTGACACCTAACCTCTCAATCAGCTTACTTTTTTCCTTTTTGCAGGCGCCCATGGCATTTTAGCAACGTTTTTTACTGTTCACAATTATGAGTTTCAACTAAATCATAAAGAAGTCAAACACCAAATGGAGTATTTTTATATTCAAAAACTCAAATTGAACTAGGTCTTCCCTATGTTAAAACTGACAAGGCACCGGTTTGAAAGTTGCATGATATAAGCGGTAGGTAATACCTACCCAGTTTACAGCAATTATTTTTACTAAATTAAACATCTCTTTTTTTATTAATGTATCTCAGTCATCTTAGTCAAATTTAAAGGTCAATCTCGGAATCTCATGGAATAAGCTAAATATCTGTACATACCTTTATTTTGGTACAAAAATACTCCTAAAAATCCCCTATGATATCGTGTAAGGAATTTGAAATATGACAGGTCAAATGTCAAAAAATTAGTTTTTGTGAATATCTTGTTTCCTTTACTTTGAATTGCATTTATATTTATTATAAAAGTTGTAGAACATAAAACTTTTTACAAATTTGATTCAAAGCATTTTTTTTCATACCAACGGTTTCGATAATAGAGGGCACAGAGTGTAAAGCACTTTACTGTAGTATGTCATTTTTTTACTTAAGTATTTGCTAAATATCACGATTGATTGCGTGCTATGGTATGCACATACACTAAAGTGCTTTACACTCTGCGCCCTCTATTATCGAAACCGTTGGTATGAAAAAATGCTTAGAATCAAATTTGTAAAGAATTTTATGTTCTACAACTTTTATAATAAATATAAATGCAATTCAAAGTAAAGGAAACAAGATATTCACAAAAACTAATTTTTTGACATTTGACCTGTCATATTTCAAATTCCTTACACGATATCATAGGGGATTTTTAGGAGTATTTTTTGTACCAAAATAAAGGTATGTACAGATATATAGCTTGTTCCGTGAGCTTCCGAAGTGAAAGTCTAAGTTAATTGAGCTTATGCTTAAAAAGAAAAATTAAAATTCCATATTGTAAAGGTAAAAACAGCTGAAATCCAATAATAAAATAATTAAAATTATCTTATTTAAATTAAATGGTTTTACCCTGAAGTACCGAATTTCGTCCAATTTGGTTTAAAACTTTCTAAGTTATTTGAGTGTTTCCACACTTTTGGACCCACTGTATAATGAGTTTTCAAAAAATACACTCCGTACGCAAATTAGTGCCTTTACAGCATTTACTGTCATTACAAATTCAAATTTAAGCAACCATTAAAACGGCTTATTATTCAAAAAATTAAAACTTCTAATCGTGGTTTAATTTATGTATTAAGAAATGACTATTTAAAAGTGGTAGTTAGTAGTTAAACTATGAATTAACATACGTTTTGATCTTAAGATAAGACATCTTTACAAAAAAGTTTTGTATAAATTTTAGTTTTAAATGAAGATGTTATAGACCGGATACAGATAAGGTTATTGTTTGTTTTTTAAATTTATTATTTTACTTATACGAAAGTAAAATAATTTACATATAACAGATAAATTAATAATACGGGGGAAAGTTTATAAAAATACAATATTTGCCTTTTAAAAATAAAAAGAATAACCCGAGGGTGGTAAAATTTGTTGTTTTTTTTAAATTAATTAGAATGACATTTATGTATGTTTTTTTAGATTTAAATAAAAATCCCTTTATTTGTTTATCAACTGCAAAGCTTTAATACAACTATCTAAACATAAATAACATAAGAGGAATAAATCAAAATAATTTACAAATACAGGGTGTTTCCTACGGTACGAAATTTAATGAGGTACTATTTGTCTTTTTATTAAAATAAGTTTTTATAAACATATGTCCGTATTTGCTTCATTTCTGAGATACAGGTAGATATGTCAAAATAAAATAACATCGATATTACTAAATATCGTTTTGGCTAATATCGATTATTAGATATGTTGAAGAGCTATATATCGATATTTGAAGGAGTCATATTTTCTTACATTACATTTTTCTTTTCATAATAGTTAGTGGGCAAATAAATACCTACGGCCTAATAGTAAAAATTACCTTAAAACTTAGGTTTTTATTTTACTGTACAACATTTTTCCCAGTTTTAAAAATTTAGGTTAAAAAAAACTTTTAACTTTGTCTCATTTACAACAAAATATCGAAAATATTCGATATTAATATATGGGAAAATTAAATATCGATGAAAACTATCAATTTTGAGTCCGATATATCGATATTTAAAAATAGTCGATATATCGTTGCCATCCCTAGATACAGGGCGTTAAAGTGTTTAAAATAAGGCAATATTTTTAAACTATCTTAAAAACTGTTTAACCCATTTATATGAAATTTAGTACACTTATTTCTTGTAATAGGACACTTTTTAAGCTCTACCTAGACTAAGATTGTAGGGTCCAGTGGCGTCGCAGTGGGCACCACAGCCCATATTATTAAGAAAAAAGTTAGGCCACTGACTTTTTAAAGTTTTTATATTTTTTTCTAACTAGTCTTGTTAAAAAAAAAGATTCACGTTGAGGAATTTGTTTTGTATAGAGGCTTCAAAGACTACAAAAATGTGAAAATGGAGCTAGACAAAACAGCATTTATTTTTTGAATGATATTTTTAACAATTTAACAAAATGTTAAATAAAAAATGTTTTAGAAATAAGGATTGCATATCTAAAATTTCACATAAAATAAACCAAACAATCTTTTTGGACATATTTTTTTAAAATCATGTTTTGCGCCTTTTTATGTAATTTACCTAGTTTCAATACAACATAACAGTTATTGTCAAAGTCTGACAAATATGTTTAAATACAAAAATGTAGAACCAGGTAAATTACGTAAAAATGTGTAAAACATGATTTTAACAATATAATTAAAAATATATATTTATTTTATGTGAAATTTCAGATATCGGATCATCATTTAATTCTAAAACACTTTTTTATTTGATATTTTGCTAAATTTTTAAAAATAAAGGCTTTTTGGTCCTGCTCAACACATTTTTGTAGTTTTTGGAGCCCCTGTACAAAACAAAACAATTTTCTCATTATTCCAATGATAAAAAGGTGTATATGCTGGAAATTTATTTTACATTTTACAGCTGCCATACACGACATTCTTAAACATTTAATTTTTTATCCTTTTGTCCTATTGTAAAGTCCATCCGTGGACGTACTGTTTAAAATTTTTGTCCTATAATTATTAACATAATCGTCTGTTAAATTAAATACCTATATTTATTTAACACTATGTAAACATTTACTCTTACGCTTACCAAGAAAAATTTTAATAATTTTTCTGAGTAATCTTTTAGATTCACATTTATTGGAATACAATAAATTGGTGATTATTTTTTTATCAAGGGCGTACAAAAGCGTTTATTGCCCGTATATTTGAAATAATAGCACAAAGTGAACCCTAAAACATAAATTTTGTACATGATGTATTGCAGGTAGGGAATATAATCCCGAGCCTTTTTTCCAATCCTTGGATTCCGGGACTGGACATAGACAAGCAAAAATATTTAAAAATCAACTTTTATTTTTTAAAGTTTTTTAGGACTATATAATACAATCTGAAAAAATATTTTTTTTTAAACAAAAAAGAAACTAATTAAAATATATAAAAATCAACTTGATACAAACGTTCTTTTGACAAAGACATTTTTACAGTCGCCTTGATTAGGTACCTTTAAAATAAAAACAAAACTGTATTTCTGCAACATCGACATACCCTCCGATAACCTCTAATTGATCGCATTAAAACATTTGTAATTTGTGATACAATACAATAAACTTAAGGCACTGGAGTGAAGGGTACTATCGTCGGTAAAACTATAAATGGAATTAGTTGTGGACGAGAGAAGGTCGTTGATGTGAAGAAGAAACAATGTTGGTGCCAGTTCTAAGCCCTAAGGTACTCCAGCATTTACTTACAACTTTTTTTTTTTTTTCACCCTTTCGGGGTCATCCCACCCAGGTCCGGCGACCGCCCCCTAGGTGGTGCACTGCAGCCTGAAGGCTTATTGTACCTTGACCCTTACTCCTTCTCATTCACACACCATTCATTCCATAACTTGGATGGTTGTTGCTCGGTCCGCATCCCCGAGCAGAAACACCGTGTGCCGTTGCCCAAAACACCGCTGTCGCCGGACACCCATCCAAATTATGGGCGCGCATTCCACTGCTTAACTCCGGAGATCGACGCTCGCCGATACAACCGAAGCCGCCACAAGCGCGCCTTATATTACTTACAACTTACTTACAAACCTAACTAAAGTCAGCTAGGAAATAAAAATGGCTGACTTTTTATTTTTATTGGCATTGAAAACTCGATAAGTTGATAGGAAAACTAAGTGTGTTTCGTTTCATGAAATATTATTTATAAAAAAATGAAATTTATTTTTTGATCCTGAAAATCCCGGGATTTAAGAAATTTAATCCTAAAGATTTCGGGTTTGTAAAAGGGGCGGGATCCCAGGCTCCGGAATCCCGGGATCATATCCCCTAATTGCAGGTAAGTTGAGGAAGAGCCGGTCGAGGGACTCACGACGCCGCTGATACTAAAAAAATATTATTGAAGAGTATTAAATACAATTTTAACCTGTTATGCAAAATCCTAAAGATTTAGAAAGGAATTGCTTATTTCTTGTAGTTTAACTGGATTTTATCCTGTTTTTGTCGCCTCTTAATGTTTGTTACTTATTTTATGACAAGTTTATGTAATTTCTTTATGAAGATCTTTAATACTGCCTTTGAAATGAGCAATTATTAGCTAATAAATTTAGGTAATAAATTAGTTTTTTTGCAGAATAGAATAATTTTACTTGTTAATGTTTAAAAATTAAGTAAATTGTTGTTGTTGGCCAAATTTTTATCAAAATGGTAAAGAAAAAAGGTTTATTTGATAAATGAACTAAGACGAACTTTGTACTTACGAAGAAACAATAAAAAAATTAAACCATATTATATTAAAAAAGTATTACTTATATTGATCTGAAATATACAGAGTGTTTCCTAACTACGGTACAAAACTTTAGGGGTAATTTCCTATGTATTTTTAAATAAAAAAGTTTCTTTAAACATAATATGCCAGAACTTTTAATTCGCGGGCAGCAGGTTTAACATTCTAGAAACTCTAGGGATAAAAGAACAAACAAAGTAGAAAATTTGCGGCCTATCCAGTTGGACCGTTTTCATCTCATTCATACTTGCGGCACCACGAATTTCTTAGTTGGCAACCGTGAGTGAGAGAAGAAGTCATGAAGGTACATATAAAAAAGCGATAAATTCCCCACAGCCTGACGATAGGCGAGAGAGGGAAGCTTTTCGTAAGTAAAGGATCATTAATGAGGCGAACAACTCTGCTCTGAATGGAATCAAGAATGCTTAGGGTTGTGGCTGACGCCATGCCCGAGATACGAGAACAATTTTCCAAGAGAGGTCGGATTTGTGACACATACAAAGTGTTTAAATTTGAAGGGAAGAAAATTATTTTTGGCTCGAAAGAGAAAACCAAGCTTTTTGAAGCTATCGTGGCTGTAGATACAATGTGTTTATGTCAGTAAAGGTCCTTCTCAAATGTGATGCCCACAAGAATAAATGTGTTCTTGCTGTGAAGAACTTGGCCACTTATAAGTCAAGGATGAGTATTTGATGACTCTTTTCGCCACAAGGAACATGATTGTGTTTTGGATGCATTGAAATAGACGAGACTTTTGGCGTCTCAACAATATTAGATAGATGGTCCTGTCAAAGAGACATCTGCATGGCTTTGGGTTTGTTTTCTAAATTAGATTTAGAGATTGATTTAGGAACCAGGCAAAACCAAACAGACATCAGCCAACAGCAAACAATTTGTTATAGGGCTGTCACTGATTTATTAACACTTTTTGTCATGTCAGTGACAACATTCATTTCACAAGTGCATGTTTAGTTTTACCTGAACCGAAAATTTGGTAATTTTGCAATAATTTTAATTGAATAATTCAAGATTCGCTAATAAATTTTTTTGAAACTTGGCACGAGGCTATGTCATATTGTTCTCTTCAAAAAGCAATTTTACATTTTTTATGTATCTGTTCTGGATTTTCTATGTTCGCACCACTCTGTATAAAAGTACCTCAAATAATGACGAAAATGTCGCTCTTAAGAATAATTTCCTATAATAAACCTGTGATTGCCAAAAGCAACCTGTAGTTTTTGCCACCATCATTACCTTCTAAGGAATTTAAATCATCATCTTTAGCGGAAAATAAAGAATAAATAAAAACGGCACTAAACAACGATCAAAAACAAAAAAGGCAATGAGAATGACAGTCAAAAAGTGGCCTCTTCAGGCCTCTTAAAATTCTCTTCTGCGTGATGTTGGACAAGTTTTTACGGTTAAATTATGGCTGTTACATGCGAACTTATAATATATATACACGTTGAATTACGTGTGTATTAACGTGCGGGTATTATATACATGTTTTATTTTTCATAGGTATAAATAATTTTTCTTTAATAGGTAAAGGTAAGGTAATTGTTGATTTATATTAAACTAGCCGACCCGTGCCCACTTCGTTGGGCGTTAATTATATTTTTTCTAAACTTTTTGTTCAATCATAATAAAATATAGCCTATAGCGTTCCTGAATAGTGTATCTTTTTAATTGTAAAAAAATCATGATCGGTTCAGTATTTCCGAAAATTAGCCCTTACAAACAAACAATAAAAGTAACAAAATATACCTCTTTATTTATAATATTAGTATAAATAAATATCAAGAAAATATCTACTAAAAATAAGTAAATTGATTGCCTTTTTATTCCTATCTATTTTTATAAAAAATAGAAAACTCCTTTCGCAGAGAATCAAACCCAGGGCACCCGCATAATAGGCGAGCATGATCATACTACCACTGGACTATCGGAGCTCATACACGTAGTTAAAAACTTATCATCTTTATAACATTAGTATATATTGATTTAAATATGTCAATATTTTTCTCTGAAATTTTTGTTTAATCATTAAAAAATTAAAGCCTATAGCACTCCTAATTAGTGTAGCTTTCTAATTGTGAAAGAGTTTTTATGATCGGTTTAGTATTTCAGAAGATAAGCCGTTACAAAGTTATAGTTTATTCAAGATAGCCGACCCGCGCCCATTTCGCTCGGGGTTTTTAGACTTTAGAATAGGGCCGGGATAACCCATGCACTGAAGCCGCTCGGCTTATTGTGCGCACTGTCTTTACGTCTGGGTGATGTCAGCCAGACGAGACCTACAGCTTAACGTGGGTTCCGAACCACGGTCCTATGCGCGACAACTTAAGATCTCGTCTCCATCCAAGGGGAACTAACGAACCTACCAACTGAGTGGTCCGCATGTCTACGGTTACGCGGGACACGGAAAAGTGTGATCCGGCGCCTTAGTCCTTGCGGGCTATTAGCGTCGATACATTTTGCACTTTGTCCGTCTTGTTGAACTTACCACTAAATTTCTGACCTTAGCCGTCGGCAGGATTCGAACCCACCTCACGTCGGTTGTGCTCTCAACGAGACCTACTACTACTACTACTTAAAGGGCTTTATTAATCAATTATTTGAATCTTACAACATATAAAATACTTCTATATACATTATATTTATCTACAGTTTGTCCTTGTTCAGGTTCTGTAGACAGACAAGCCGGGAGGCCGGAGCAGGCTGTTTAGCTCCTGTGGGAACTATATATGATTTTTGTACAATTTGTACGACGAACTCCGGTATGACCATTCAAACGTCATTGCAATTTTAATGTGCATAATAAATGCTTATGGAAAATTAGTTTTTCTAAGCTAAGCGATCTGGCGCCTTACTCGCCCGGCCAAACACCCGACTCATTCAGGGTTAATATCTGAACTTTTGTTTAGTCATAATAAAATATAGCCTATAACACTCCTAAATAATGTAGCTTTCTGACTGTGAAAGAATTTTTATGGTCGGTTCTGTACTTCCGGCGATTAGAGGCTACAAACAAACAAACAAAGTTACAAACTTTCCCTCTTTATAATATTGGTATATATTAGTATTTCCGAAGATTAGCCCATACAAAGTTATAGTATATCCAAGATAGCCGACCCGTAAGCACCTCGTTTGGGCTTAATATCTGAACTATTTGTTTAATCATAATAAAATATAGCGTATAACACTCGTAAATAGTGTAGCTTTTGAATTATGAAAACATTTTTATGATCGGTTCAGTACTTCCGAAGATTAGCGGCTACAAAAAACAGAGTTACAAATTTAACCTCTTTATAATATTAGTTTAAATTTGCTGTCCGCTCTTCTTTCACACTTAACTGTATATTCATTTATTATCGATTGTTCCCCTTTTAACTTAAAAATTAAGTTTTAATACACTAAAATCGCAATGTTTTAGATTAAAATTATTTTTAAAATTAGGTTTGCACACAAAATATAATATTTTCAAAAACTTGTACAGTTATACATACATATAAAAAAGACGTACAAGGGTCAATATAACTGACTTTTAAAGGAGGTTAACACAAGTCAAAGGTTTTCAAAAATTTAAAGTATTAGCGAAGAGCAGTGAACATCTTTGTAAATAAATTAAATTATAATAAATAAGAAGTCGAAGTAAATATTTATCCTTCTTTTATTTTAACTACTTAAGCTTTTTAACTTCATCATTACTCGAAATACGAAATAGTTTAAAATAGCAAACTAGTAGCATTTTTCAAGCTCTTTAAGACTAAATATTAAAAAAAAACAATTCACAATTGGGTTTTTAAGTTATACAACAAAATACCTTTTTTTACTATTTTATCACTATTAGAAAGATCTTTCAAAAACCTTTAAAAGAAGTCCTTATGTAATATATCCAATTTTTCATAGATTCGGAAATATGGTCCAACTAATTTTTATCATTATTAAAATTGTATTTTAAAGGTTTTTAAGAAGATACCATATTTGATGTGTTTATAATGTAAGGTTTTAAAATATAGGCATCCAAATCGAAAAAGTAGTAGATACATATTTTCCCCGTTTTATTTCTGACACTAAACTTATTGCTTATAGCTTAGATATAGTAAAAATTTAACGTGATTCTAGATTTAAATGACCAAGAGGTAGACATCTGAAATGTAATATTTTTTAAAGCTCTTTAAATTATTTTTTTAATAGTTATGCAATATACAGGGTGTTTTATTTAAAAATGCCAGTTTACTATCAAATTCCTGAAGATGACCATATTTCCGGAACTATGAAAAATTGGATATATCGCATGTACAATTTTTTTAAAGAATTTTAAAAGAACTTTTTAATGATAATAAAATACGCATAGGGTTCCATTAAAAAAAGGTGTTTTTGTTGTATAACGCAAAACCCCATTGTCAATTGTTTTTTTCTATTATTTAGTCTTAAAGAGCTTGAAAAATGCTACTAGTTTACTAATTTAAACTATTTCGTATTTTAAATAATAATGAAGTTATCAATGACGGACACTTAATATGGATGACCCTGTATAGATAAATTAAAATTACTAACAATTCTTAAAAAGCGTCTTTAATTTTGTACACACCCAACTAGACAAATCGTCCGAGGCTTGCTTACATTGCTAAAAACAATACAATTTAAAAACCTGCTTATTTGGAAAACGTATATAATTAGATATCATCTATTGGCCATAAAAACACATTTACCGCATACTCGACTGTTACAAGAAGAAACATGCCAAAACACAACAAAATAACATTATCGTATTTTTCTTAACAACTCAGTAATCAAAATATAATCTAAGTTTCGTGTACAGGAAGCTATAAAACACCAGTTAATAGCTCCAAATTTTACCTAATTTACGGCTGGTTTATTTAGCCAACCCATACTTTAATTATGTAAAACAATGGTTAACCTATAGAAAATAACTTAATCAGGTAACTATCCGTATAATTAGGCTTCACATTAATTCTAGCTTTAAATAAAAACGTCAATTTTTCGAGCCATAACTGTTTAAAAATCTAGGAAAGGTATCAAATAAAGATGGTTATCATATGAAAAAATTCTTGTCTATATTTTTTTCAGAAAAAGGACTGCTTAACATTTTATTAGTTTTAACTTTGTTCCTCAGGCGACTAATGAAAACGCCTTGATGTAATAATTTTAAACCTGATTTTCTTTGTTATATTAATTTTCTCAATATAGCTCGGTTGATTTATTTTCAACGCGCCCTGCTCGATGAAGTCTGACGTTAAAGATATATGCTTGGTTAGTTTTGGTTAATTTTAATAATAGCTTCATATAAGTACTTGAATATAGATGAGGGAATATCCGTTTTGATTACACTGATTATTTTATTCTCGTATAAATTAGGAATGTTGGGAAATGAAAGTTTGATCACCGTACTATAAAATAAAATTTTTTCTTTAAAAATATTTATTCTTTGGTTTTTAACTACTACTGTTAGGTACCTACTGTCGTAAATGATAGGGCTCATAAAGTGATTAAAAATAATGTTAGTACTTCGTACAGAAAATAGTTGTATTTTGCTTAGTTAGGGAGTTACTCTCCTGTGCAATTAAAAGGCACTGGCTAAACGACCGCCTGCAGTTTTTCTGAATTATAGGAAGAAAACCGCCGTCAGGTGGTCTTATCTATTTATGTATATGAAAACCGCCGAAAATCTAAATTAATTTGTTATTACCGGAGCTTTAAAAAAAAATTAAAAACCGCCGAATAATAGTTAAAAAGTGAACATATAGCCCTAACAGATTTATTGTTTAATAGTTATTTTTGTACCAAGGGCGTAAAATAGCACTTTTATGATCGCGGCTGTAAGTTGTTGCCCAAGCTTTCCGAGGGCAAGAAGAAGCCTTACGTTTTTCAAATGTTTAATCGAGCGAACGTCGAAGTTAGGCTTGGGAAAAAAGTCCCTTAGTTTTTATTTTTGTTGTTTTGCTTCGGTTTTTTTTGCGATGTTTATGCAAATATTTAGCGGGCAGGCAGGTTTTTGCTAAATAAAATCTTTCCAGAAAACTGGTTATGTAAAAAAAGAGGCTTTTCAGCAAAATGCTTTCATTTTTTTCACTGATCTCGATAGATTGCTAATATTATAACCTGCGCGAAACAAAAGTTACATTTCATGGGCGAAAAAACCGGTTTGTACGCAAGCCAGTTGAGGGTAAACGCACCCGGACCCAAACAAACTATTCGCATTATAGGAAAGAATGTGTTGACCGCGTCCTGCTTTTCTGTTCGAAGTACGGTAGCTAATGAGCGTTACGGTCAGACCGCGGACGAAGGGTACGGGTTGTCGGTGTTTGTATTTTGCCACGGCTTTTTAGTACGCATGTTCGTCCACCCACTGCGCGCGGTCGTAAAAATCCGAAAACTGCTTCTTGCAACTGCTGATCTAAATGTGGGTTATCTATGGTTTTTTTCCATACTTATCTTTTACTTACCTGCATACGTTAAAACATGTTTAGTGTTTATTGCAAATTAAACGTATTATTAAAATCTAATAGAAAAGTTTTTAGATTAAGCATCAACAGACTAATTTAGTTTACCCTTAAAATAGGAATATTTCCCCCTTAATTATTATTATATTAAATTAAATACCTAAAAAATAATTGCTGATAAATTATTAGTTTTATAATAAATAAATGGATATTTAGCTATCTTCTTGGTGTTATAGAAGAGTTTTGTTAATATAAAAATATTCGTTAATCTTTTAACTAAATTATGGCACAAAAAAATTGGTGCTTTCTTCCAGAGAAACAAAAATGATAACGCTAAAGACAGGTTTTATTTTGGAAGACAGCAAAAGGTAGAATTATGTTTGAAAACTCGGCGTTAGACACAGCGCTCGAAGTAACGCGTCCGCCTTGGCTGCTGTTTAGTAAATTCAATTGCTATATTAGCCAAATAAAACGGATCTTTGGCGTATTAAAGCTGTGCACGTAAAAGTGCTTTACGCCAGAGGTGCAAACAATATTTTTTGTACGACTGAAATTAATATACAAGCATTCTCTGTAGTTATTTTTCCTTTATTTTTGTTGTATATCGGATAATTTTGCCGATGGTACCATCAGGCTAGTTTAAGTCAAATTGATTAAACAACTTTATGTTACCTAGCTACGAAATAATTGCATGTGGTGTCAACACAGTTGTCCAAAAATTGGTTTTATAATTTGAATTATGAGCCAAAATAATTCAGAAATAGAAGAAGCTGCAGAGAATGTCTGCACAGAGTTGTTAGCAGAAAAGTCAAGACTAATTCATAAAAATCCATTCGGTGATTTCTTAAAATGGTGCCAATTACGAACGGTTCATTCCATAACACAAAATGCGTTGCTTATAAATACGGGCGTTTTTAATACTTTACTATGTCGTAAAAGTACAATTTTACGCCCCTAAATACGGGCGTAAAATTGTATTTTACGTCCGGTCGTACAAAAAAATATTTTTAATATTATTCAACAAACAAAAATAAAACTGGGATACACGTTTGACAAAGGTCTTCATAAGTTAAAAAATATACATCTTTTTGAAAAAGAAAAGCCTGGAGTATTTTAGCGGCAAGAAAAATACTGATCGGTTTATAAAACTAAAATTAAAGTATTGCCAATTAAAGTATGTGTAGAAATATATTTACATACAGGGTGTTCCAACTCTACTTATACAGGAAATATCTTCACCTCTGTACAAGATAGAAAAATTAGCTTAAAATAACAATTTCTTTATTTAAATACACCTATTTTTATTGACAATATTAGTAAATGTATAAGTTGTTTTAAAAACAAAGTTTTTATTGTAAAAAAATGTGTATCTTACTATAGCCGCGGTCCGAATTGTTTACAGCGCTTATAGCGAATCAACACGCGGTCCGATTCGAGCTTTTTACGCTTAGCGTTAGCGTTGTGGAAGCTATGACGTCACATGTGACGTCACACCCTAGTGCTGATAGTACTTACAGGTCCAATCATTAGCACCGTGAGCATCGACGTTTTTTGGCGCCATTAGTTTGATTCGATGTATTGTGCCGTGATTTCAAGCATTCAAAATAAAATGTATCTGTCGTAAATTTCCTCGATTGCGGAAATTGCTTGAAATTCAAGCATTTTCTCATCTTTATCAGTTATACCACGTACTTCATTCATGTTTATATCAAAAATGCTTTGTTAGGTTATGTTGAACTTGTTAAATTCGTAAGCGTACTCACATGCGGTCCGAATTATCCAAACAGACGTTAACGCTGCTCGTTAAAAGTCTATACGTCGTAAATGCTGTGACCACAATTCGGACCACGGCCTATACGTTACAACGGAAGGTAATTAATCACATGTTTCCATATTATTTGTCACTTTGACACTGACAGTTAATTATTTGAAAATAGTTAGAACCAAAATATTATTTATATTATGTATAAAAATTTATTTTCTTCACTTTTCACCGTTATTAAGTATGTCAAAAACCAGCAATAGTTGACGTCAGAGTTGGGTCGTATTCGAATACTCAGTATTCCAAATAGTATTCAGAATACATTTTGCCGGTATTCGAATAGTATTTGAATACATATGTGGGTTTGGTATTCGGTATTCGGCAAAATACTTTTTGGTTAGTATTCGGGATTCTGTATTCGAATACTTTTGAAGTATTCGATGAATACTTTTTTAAGTATTCGAATACCAGAATGTGTAAGCAGTATTCGAATACCAAAAGGGAACAAAAAGTAGGAAAAAATGAGGTGAGGACCTTTTTTTTGCTCTTCAAATTTTTAATTATCGGTTGTTTTTGTTTCTTTTCTGGTATTCGAATCTTTTTTCCAGTATTCGAATACCGATTCCAGGTTATCGTTAATACCGAGTATTCGGATACTTTTTTCTTCCAAGTATTCAAATATTCAGTATTTGAAAATTTTTTTTCGGTATTCGTATTCGAATACCGATTTTCAATATTCGACCCAACTCTGGTTGACGTATAGTGTGTTATACATTTTGGATGTAGAATTTAGTATAAAGTAAAAATTTGTTGAAATATTTAGAGTGTTCTATATAAAAAAACCTTTTTGTCAAAGAAATTTTTGTTTTGGAGACAACTTGTATAATAACTAATACTGTCCACAAAAGACATATTTTATTTAAACCTAATTTTTGTTTCTTCTACAAGGACAAAGATATTTCGTGTATACATAGAATTGGAGCACTCTGTATATTTTTTAAATTTTAAAGTCGGAAACAGACGCCTCACTATTTCTGTGACACTCACCTTTGTAACTAATAATAATTTCTCATGATGATAATATGACACCTATTATTACCAAAGTAGGTAACCTCCATCTCACAAGCGCTAAAGCAAAAAGTAAAAAATATTATCGAAATCTTCATCTGCGATGAGGTGTTGTTAAATATGACTAAAAAGGTATTGGCATTCATTGAATACAGTAATGTGACACAGAAAGGATTCTATTGATGAAATTGTAATTGAGATTTCTTACAGCTTGATATTTCACTTTTACTCCTCTCGCAACAGGTAATTTGGATTTAATAAGTTTAATTTTACGAATTAAATTTAATATTGCACTTCTTAGTATCGAATTTAAATAATCAGCAAAAAAAAATTAACCAACCTCAAAACAATAATAAAACTCAGTAAAAAGTAAAACATAAAAAAAGTCAAGTAATAAGTACCATATTATGGTATAAAAGTATAAAAGGCTTTTGATTATTTAGTTCTTCACATTAGGTAGTTTAGTACATATACTCGGCTTCTTTTTTTTTATTATTTTTTTAACTATTTATTTTTGCTTTTTAGTTTATTTTTACTATTAAATCGGTAAACATATACTAAAAAACATAGACTACAGTAAAAAGCACAGGCAGTGTAATTTGATTGGTTTGAAACAAGGTTAGTTTATATTTATAAGGTTGCGACACATCCGCAACTTTTAGGCGGTTCGAGGTCGGAGACGCAAGGAAAGGGCACTCCACGGATAATAGTTGGCAAGACTAGGTAAAATCAAAGCTGATGATCAATCCAGTGGCGTCTAGAATTTGCGCATTTCACTTTGCATTGTTTTGGAAGTGATATTTGTTGAAAGATGTAATTCCAAATGTTTTTTATTTAAAGTAAAAGAATTTACAACTTAATAATAATTTCAAAACTGTTGTCTAAACGGTTGTTCTACTAATACAATAAACTGTATATCTCCGGCACTAAACAACATGGCCGAAAATGGGAGATGTGACGTCATAACACGTCAAAGCAATATGGCCGGAATGTCGCGACCCTATATAGACCGACTTTGGGTTTGAAACGAATTTAAAGGTTAATAAGAAAATATTTAACTAACCATATCTAACCATGATCCCTTAATGTAACAGTTTTTCATGATCGTCTATAGCGCTTTCAACTAATCAAATTACACGCTTGTGTATTTACTGTAGTACCTCTTTTAGTTTGGTTAAAAAGTTAATTTTGCCCGAAGGTTGTCGATTCTGGAATGCCTGTTTATTGTAGAGCATATTCCCTACCTAGAGGCAGGTTTGCTACACGAACAACGTAAGGCAGAGAGAAAAATAGGTCTAGTTCCTCTTTTCCCTCTCAAGTGATGCTGCTTTTTTTTATGGGACCACTGCGAAAGTACACTCTTTCAAAATAAATAAATAAAATAAAATTGGTCCACAACCGCCGCCGGAGTAATCGCGTAACATAGACACAAAAAATGATACAGGCGAATTGAGAAACTTGTTGTTTTAAAGTCGGTTAAAGAATTAATTGGAAACAATTCATAGTCCTCTATACGTAGGTCGCTAAAAAAACTTTAACCGAATAAAGGTTTAATGATCGGTCGTAGATGAGCCGGTCGCAGATAAGCCTGTTTCGGGTCCACGATAGGTGTTACCAGAGGATGAATGAATAAAAAAATTTTGAATTTTAAATTGGCATTTTGGGAAAACTGATCGCATGGCCCAAAACTAGGATATACAAATTTTTACTTCAACGGGCATTATACAGACCGAGTTACAACTAAAAATATAAAAAATTCTCATAACTAAAGTACTTCTACATATTTTTAATAATAAAAATAGAACAAAATTTAAGTAACTGTTGTAAAAGCTAAATTTTATGCCAATGGCAATGCCTTGTAACACCTATCCTGGTACATACTTTTTGTCCTAACCTGCATATAATCATCAGTATCCGCATCAAAAGTGTTTCAGAAAAATACTACATTAAATACATTATAATAATTGGTGTCACAAAATATATAAAATGTGTCTGAGTCCTCAGGGACATGTGAGAAACGGACATTTTTAAGGGGTTCAAACGAAAAAGGGTAGTTTAATTTTATAGGTAAATTGAGTGGGGTCGCCTTCGGCTAATAAAATAAAACCCATGTGTAAAGACTCCTAAATCGGCGAAAATCTTATTGCATTATACAATAGTTCTGTTATTATTACTGAGTATGGTTAGTTCTGGTAAGCAACGCCTTTTTCTTATTCCTTAATTAAACCCAAATTTATTTGGGTAGGTACTGTAATAGTTATTTTTTATTAAATTAAATTGCGCCAAGAATACCTATAGGATTATGAGGCTCCTTAATTGTTTGCGCCCAGTTTACCTGTGTCGCAAATCTTGTTAATGACCTTTGCGCCCAAATTACCTTCGTCCGCTAAATTACCAATATGGTGAAATCTATAAACCAACCTTAATAAATAGCATAAAACATTGAATATTTTTAACATGTACACACAATGTCCAGCTCTCTGCAGCAATGATTTGATATTTGTTGAATGATCCGTGTGGTTTTATCTATTTGCGTATATGAAAACCGCAGAAAATGCAGAAAATGTTAATTAATTTTCTATTACCGACGGTTTTACTTATTTTATCGATAGATGCCGCCATCCTCCGTTTTTTTCTTAAAAAACTATTGAAAACCGTTGAAGTTAACCTAACCTTATTAATTATTTGTTTTATTGATTAACATTATTTTTATTAGTGATCAACAAACAAAAATAAAACTGGAAGACACGTCTGACACCTACGAAGGTTTTGTCGAAGATCTTCGTTGGTTAAAAAAATGTTTTAGTAAAAGAAAAGCCAGGAGCATTTAAGCCGTAAGAAAAAAACTGATCGTTTTATAGAACTAAAACTAAAGTATTACCAATCAAAGTATGCATGTATTGAGAGTGGAACCAGTGGCGCAACTAGCCTTTGTAGTATATTTGCTAAAAAACACTGATATACATCAAATGTTCAATAATTTTGGGGTCTTCTCGGGGGCTAAGATCCCCCAGCCCCCCTAATTGAACCTATGGGTGAAAGAAACTTTAAAATTAATAAAAAATGGAAAAAACCTACCAAGATAAATAATTCATAATGACGGTTTTTATTCAATTCTATTAGCAACATTTAATAATATATTTCAAGTTATCCCATAGCTACAGGCTTACGAGTGCCGCAGGTTTCGAGAGAGGTTACTAACTTTTTTATGTTTTCAAATAATTTTCCACTTTTTACGAATTTTAATATATATCTTATTGCTGACTTTTATGCTGACGATGACGTTCTGAGAAGTTACACAAAAAAACTAAACGCACAGCAAAATAAATAATTATTAAGGTTAGATTAACTTTAACTAAAGTGCTCGCCAAAAAAATCGGGACAAGCAATTTTTAGCACCATATTTAACTTGTAGTAACTTTGGAAATAAAAAATATTTTTAGCTGCGGATTTCGGTTTGCTAAAGCCCATTTCGTCTAGATGACATGGCGCAAAATGATTTTTGAAAAATAATCAAATGTTCATGGTGTACAGGGTGGTCAACGAACAGATGCAAAATTACAAAAAGTTTAGAGGTGTGTGATTCCGGTAATAATTTTTTTTTCGCATTTAATTATAGGTCATTAGTAAAGTAATATCAATATCTCCAGACGTTTTTGCCAGTTTTTTGATTACAGCCCTTTAGACCCAGAGACACTACTAAGCAAAAAATGTGTCAAAACTTTGCTTCCAATATCTTTAAAATGCTGTAACTTAAAAACGGCGTTATCGATTTCGACCAGGTTTTCACATTCTGAAAGCTTATTTTCTAGTTCTTTTTTATTACCTAACCACTTAATTGGTAAATGGCCATTTCTATAAAATACAGGGGTCAAACAAAAAGTAAAGATAAAATTGCACAAAATATGGCTATTGTTCGTTTTAAGCTATGACAATTGGGCTGTACGTTGTTGTTTGGTTTGAAATTTGGTCAATATGCAGCTTCGGTCAATACCTCTGGACGGTTTTTTTACTTTTTTCGATTAGTGCCTTTTTGGCTACAGATACGCTACTAGGCAGATCCATTGTCCTAAAATGTGTCTTTTGTGGATTTTTTGATGTGATCTGGAAATTTTAAATTAATTACTACCTAATGATTTTTTTTCGTACAGGGTAATCAAACAAAACTGACTCTTTCATTATACAGGGTGTTTTAGATTTTAATTGGAAAAATTTAATAGACGATAGAACATGGAAAAATAAAAAAAGTCTATATAAACATGTATGTTTTGAAGCTTCGTTCTCGAGATACAGGGTGCTAAAGTTTTGGAAAAAAAATATTTTTTTATACATAGCTCAGAAATCCCTTGGCTGATTTTCCTTAAACTTGACAGGTTCATTCACACACAAATCCCTGTACCTATTCGCATTCATAGTCTCACCTATCAAAATAACCATTTCCGTTCTTCCATTATTCATGATACCACCCCATACAGTAACACCACCCCCACCAAACGCAACCCTTGCTTCCATATTCTCCTCACGGTACCTTTCATTCCTCTCTTTCCAAACTAAGATTCGGCAAATCAGATGAATGCAAATTAAATTTACTTTCATCCATTTGTATGAGTAAAGCAACAATTATTATTAAAAAAAATGAAAGCATTAAATGTATGTTTTAGAAGGCCACTAAAGAACAGGATTTTTTTTTATTATTTTGTGTTCTCAAAAACGAAGCAAAATACGAAAGAACATTTAAAAACAAAAAGTTGTATTTTTCTTGATTTTTTCTATAGGGCCAAGAAATAAAGTATTAGTTTTTATTTTTTTTCTCGAAAACAAAGCAAGATACAAAAAATAAACATGAACAAAAAAGTTGTATTTTTTAAATCCTTAATCTAAAAAAATACAAAATTATAAAAAAGCAGTGGTGTACCATTATTTTTCCATCTTTACTAACTAGATTGCCCTCTGGGACGCCACTGCAATTATTACGGTAAATCTCATTACATCAAATGATACCTCTTATCATGAAAAACAAACCTGTCAAGTTTAAGGAAAATCGGCCAAGGGATTTTTAAGCTATGAATAAAAAACTATTTTTTTCCAAAACTTTAACACCCTGTATCTCGAGAACGAAGCTTTAAACCATACATGTTTATATAGACTTTTTTAAATTTTTTCATGTTCTATCGTCTAATAAATTTTGCCGATTAAAATCTGAAACACCCTGTATAATGAAAGAGTCAGTTTTGTTTGATTACCCTGTACGAAAAAAAATCATTTAGTAGTAATTAATTTAAAATTTCCAAATCACATCAAAAAATGCACAAAAGACACATTTTAGGACAATGGATCTGCCTGGTAGCGTATCTGTGGCCAAAAGGCACTAATCGAAAAAGTAAAAAAACCGTCCAGAGGTATTGACCGAAGCTGCATATTGACCAAATTTCAAAGCAAACAACAACGTACTGCCCAATTGTCATAGCTTAAAACGAACAATAGCCATATTTTGTGCAATTTTATCTTTACTTTTGTTTGACCCCTGTATTTTATAGAAATGGCCATTTACCAATTAAGTGGTTAGGTAATAAAAAGAACCAGAAAATAAGCTTTCAGAATGTGAAAACCCGGTCGAAATCGGTAAAGCCGTTTTTAAGTTACAGCGTTTTAAAGATATTGGAAGCAAAGTTTTGACACATTTTTGTTTAGTAGTGTCTCTGGGTCTAAAGGGCTGTAATCAAAAAACTGGCAAAAACGTCTGGAGATATTGATATTACTTTACGAATGACCTATAATTAAATGCGAAAAAAAATTATTACCGGAATCACACACCTCTAAACTTTTTGTAATTTTGCATCTGTTCATTGACAGTTGATTATTTTTCAAAAATCATTTTGCGCCATGTCATCTAGACGAATTGGCATTAACATACCGAAATCCGCAGCTTAAAATATTTTTTATTTCCAAAGTTACTACAAGTTAAATATGGTGCTAAAAATTGCTTGTCCTGATTTTTTTGGCGAGCACTTTATTTTTCGGCGGCTTTAAATAGTTTTTATAAGGAAAACCGCTGGAGGGCGTTTTGCCAGTGCCTTATTTTAAAGCTATCGTATTGAACTTTCCTTTTAAAAAAAGTTTAACTAGATTGTCGAATTATAAATAAGAAATATCAAAGGTGGCAGTAATACCTTCTGGACCACATTACCATCTTCTCCTCTACATTTTTGGATCCCCAGTTTAGCAAGTAAGTTTTTTTTAAAAGTAAGAACCCGCTATTGTTTCCCTAAAATCGGCTTTAATTTTTTTTTTTGTATCTTTGGACAAACCACGAAGGCTAAAAGCCTAAATACTAAGGTACCGTGGGTGTCTTAAGCGAGGTAAGAGGGAGTTTGTTGACACGGGACTTAAATACTTGAAGATTTGGGGGAAGGAAAGACCTCCGCGGGCAGCAGGTTCCACAACCTAGAAACTCTAGGGATAAAAGAATAAACAAAGTGGGAAGTTCGGAGCCTGTCCAGTTGGACCGTATAGGGATGCATACGCGCGGAACCACGAGTTTCTCTGTTGGGAACCGTAACTGGTGGAACTATACTGGACAATTCTTTAGAGCAGAAGCCATGGAAGTACCTATAAAAAGCAATAAATCCCCCACAGCCCGACGATGTGCAAGAGAGGGAAGCCTTTCTGTAAGTAAAGGATCATTAATGAGACGTATAGCTCTTCTTTGAATAGAAGTTGTGGGGGACGCCATGCCCCAGATATGAGAACAATATTCCAAGGGAGGTCGGATTTGGGACACATAAAAAGTGTATAAATTAGAAGGGGAAAAATACTTTTGGCTCGAAAGAGAAATTTAAGCTTTTTTGAAGCTGCCGTGGCTATAGATACAATGTGCTTATGCCAGTTAAGGTTACTTTTAAATGTGACGCCCACAAGATTAAAGGTGTGTTGCTCTGTAAAACTTGGCCGCTCATAAGTAGGGGATGAGTATTTGATGACTCTTTTCGCGACAAGAAACATGATTGTGTTTTGGATGCATTAAAATGGACGAGATTTTTAGCGCCCCAGTCCAATATTAAATTAAGATCCTGTGAAAGAGATATCTGCATCGCTCTGCGTTTGTTTTCCAGCTCAGGTTTAGGAACCTGAAAACTGGAGTGAAGGGTACTATCGTCGGCGAAACTATGAATGGAATTAGTTGTGGACGAGAGAAGGTCGTTGATGTAAAGAAGAAACAATGTTGGTGCCAGAACTGAGCCCTAAGGGACTCCAGCATTTACTTGGTGAAAGCATGAAGAATGGCCGTCCACAATAACTGATATACGACGATCAGATAGATAACTAGAGAGCCAAGTACAGAGTTTAGTTAAGTTTAATGCTTTACGTTATTATTATTTTCTAATAAATTCGGCCCTGTCTTCAGTTATTGAACAACGGTAACTATTGAAAGTATGTCCATAATATTCGTACATAATATATAATATAATCTTATTATACGTTATTATTAAATGAGGTATAATTAGATAATTAAAAAAAAGTTTTAGCCATTAAATGCGATTAAATCGTTCGGCAAATAATTATTAGCTTTCATTCATGTCGGAATTATCTTTCTCAGCATCGATAAGTGCTTTAGTGATTTTATACCTCTAGTTATTCTAGCAACTTACGGTTTCTTCAAAGACGAGTTAAAACGACTTAACTCGCGTGACTAGGTCCCCAAATTGGAAAACATTGCTTTAACTGTATAAAGTTTAACCTCTAAATAAATATTCTTTCAGACTTAAATATTACACAAAAAAATATCCTAACAAAAAAAAAATACATGGTGTCCCACTACGAACTGCGGCGATAAATTTTTTGAAAAGTGGACATGGAAATTTTTTAAAATATTACTGCATTGTTACTCTAACCGTCTTTGATTTATTTGTGACGCCCATAAGAATAAAAGTGTCTTTGCTCTGCAAAACTTGGCCGCACATAAGTAAAGGATGTGTATTCGATTACTATTTTGGCGACAAGGAACATAATTGTGTTTGGGAAGCATTAAAATGGACGAGATTTTTGGCTCCCCAATCATTTTTATAAATTTTTGTCTTGGTCCTGTAAAACAGATATCTGCATTGCTTTGCGTTTGCTCTCCTTATCAGCTTTAGAGTTTGGTTTAGGAACCTCAAAACTGGAGTGGAGGGTACTTTTGTCGGAAAAAGTATAAATGGGATTAGTTGTGGACGAGAGAAGGTCGTTGATATGAAGAAGAAACAATGTTTATGCCAGTACTGAGCCCTGAAGTACTCCAGCATTTACTTGGTGAAAGCTTGAAGAGTGGCCATCAACAATATCTAATATCCATTGATCAGAAAGATAACTAGAGACGCAAGAATCGAGTTTAGTTGAAAGACCATAGACGGGAAGTTTAGTGAGAAGCGCGTCTTGGCAGACCTGGTCAAAAGCTTTGGATATATCAAGAACAACGATCTGGTACTCACCCAGAAACTCAAGAGACTTGTTTTAGCTACGTGATACGATGCCTGTCATGCAAAATTTTGTGTTTTTCTAAAAATTTAAAGATTTGTGAATAAATGAAGTTCTCCATTACTTTACAAAAAACCTAAAAAAGTGAAATGGGTCTATTGTTAGATGGAAGAGATTTAGATCGCTTCTTTGGAATAGGTTAAACACGTGCAGTTTCCCAGCTCTCCGAAAAAATACCTGTGTTGTAAGAAATTATAGAGAAAACAGTTAAAATGGGTGCCAGTTCGGGTGCACATTTTTTTAAATTGACTGCTAGTATGCCATCCAGCCAAGGCGATTTTTGGTGTTAGGAGAAGAGCGAATACGTTAGATGTGTTTCACCTTAAAAATAATATCGGGTATTTTATGGGGAACAGGGGCAATAGCTTATCTAGAACTAGAAATAATATATGTACATTAAAGTTTCAAAGGAACATAACAAATAAAAAAATGTATTGAATAACCTGTTATATGCAACTTTTAATAAAGGTGTCCGTAATAATAGGGGTAAGTTTTTTTTTAATTTATAATTTTACACATCTAATACCTTTATAAAAGCTTTAACAAAGAATTTAAAAGATAACCATAAACGAATAAAAGCTAATTATTATTATCTAATGCATTTAACTACCATTAATGGCAAAATCTTTTTAACATTAAGTGGGTGTTCGATAGAATATTTCTAATAAAGTAATAATGGTAGAATATATGTGTGAGAACATTAAAACGGACTTTCAATAGCTGTTGATGGACGATAATTGGAAACACTTTAAAGTCAAGTTACTTTATATGTTACTAAATTATTGTTTCCCTATCCATTGTTCGGTGAATTAAATAACAGTATTAAGATTTAGAAGGTGGTTATTTTGCATTCTAAATAGAACCGAATAAGGAACATCAAAGGGGGTTTATATTAAAAACAAATACCATGTAACAACGAAATTATCATAGTTGGGTAGTATTTAATTACTCGGTATTCCGAACCCTTTTCAGAATAGTATTCGAATACATCGGTGAGTTTGGTATTCGGTATTCGACAAATACTGTTTGCTCAGTATTCGGGATTCTGTCTGGATTGTGAATACCTGTATTCGAATGCTGTTATTTAAATTAATTCCCAGTATGCCCAGATCCCAGATTTTTAGTATTTAAATACTAGCTTTAGTCCCAGGGCCGTATGAACTGTTTGAGGCGCCCTAGGCTAGAATCCCCGGAGTGCCCATTTTCCACCAAAAATATTTTTGAAGAGCAAAAAAAAGGTCCTTTCCTCCGTACCGCCTATTTTTGAGTGCCAAGCGCCTTATAACACTACCCGCAAAAGATTTGATGACGAAAAAAAAAGGTAATTCACTCCTTTTTGCGCCTATTTCATTCCAGTCATTCCAGAGAGCACCTTATTCACAGAGAAATTAGTCACCAAAATCCCCACTCGACCTAAACTTTTTTAAAAACTTCCTTGTCTAGCGTCTATTAGGTACTTCCCTATCTGGCGCTTATTTTTTCATGGCGCCCTAGGCTGTAGCCTAGTCAGCCTAATGGATAATACGGCCCTGTTTAGTCCTGTATTTGAATTCTGGTATTCAAATTTCGATATTCGACGTAACTTTGGAAATTCCTGTGCAGCATTTTATTTTCTTCGGTAAAAATGTATACTATTCAAATTTTGAAATATTATATTGTATCACCAGATGCCAATTTAGGAAATAATAGCATCCGTAAATAACTTTCGGTTTAACAGGAAATAATATATACTTTAATATTTAAAATGAATCATCCTGTATTTTTTCAGGATTTTAATTCTACAAGTAATTTTTATATACCCTCTTGTATATTCATAAACTGTCTTTTATGGTTTAAGAGAAAATCCCGATTGAAGATTTTCAAAGAACTGCTCAGTATGCAGTTTTATGGAAAAACAAATAAACTTATTACAAAAAATTAAAATCCTTTTTTTTATCTTTGGACAATCCACCAAGGCTGAGTTTGTTAACACGGGACTTAAAAACTTAAAGATTTGGGGGAGAAGGAAAAGACCTCCGCTGGCAGTAGGTTCCACACTCTAGAAACTTTAGGGATAAAAGAACGAACGAAATGGGATGTTCGGGGCCTGTCCAGTTGGACCGTATAGGGATGCATACGTGTGGCACCATGAGTCTCCCTGTTGGGAGCTGCAAGAGAAGGGACTATACTGGATAATTCGTCGGAGCCGAAGCCGTAAAAGTATCTATAAAAGTGAGATAGGTCTCCCACATCCCGACGATGGGCAAGAGAAGGAAGTCTTTGACTAAGTAAAGAATCAAAAATAAGACGAACAGCTCTTCTTTGAATGGCATTAAGAATGCTGAGGGTTGTAGTGGATGCCGTTTCTCAGACATAAGAACAATACTCACGAGGGGGTCGAATTTGGGACCCATACAAAGTGTATAAATTGGAAGGAGAAAAATACTTTTTGGCTCGGAAGAGAAATCCAAGCTTTTTTGAAGCCACGGTGGCTATAGATACAATGTGTTTATGCCAGTTAAGGTTATTCTCAAATGTGACGCCCACAAGGTTTGAATGTGCCCCCGCCCTGCAAAACCTGGCCACTCATAAGCAAAGGGTGAGTGCTTGATGATTTTTTTCGTGACAAGGAACATGATTTGTGTGTTGGATGCAATAAATTTAACGAGATTTTTGGCGACCCAATCCAATATCAAATTTAGATCCTGTGAAAGAGATATCTGCATCGCCCTAATAAATTATTTTTTAAAGACCCTACCTTATAAGGCCAATATAATACCACTTCCTGTTTAACTGAATATCATGCATTAAACATTGTAAAATTGTAATATATATATACCTAATAACCAGAAGAAAACCATTTTATGTATATTATGTTTTAACGATCATAACAGCAAAACCAACTTTCGTCACAAAGGCTCTGCTTTAATTAATAGCAATCCAAACTTAGGCAGCGTAAGTACTTAAATAAATAATATGATTGCATTAAGTGAATGGCGTGTACAGTAAAGGTACTGTACAATTAAAAGAACATCATGTTCGTGCGTAGTCAAGTTGTGTGTAATTATTCGTTGGCATCATATAAAGATATAAATAAATAATACTTTAGTTATAATGCGTG
This sequence comes from Listronotus bonariensis, assembly GCA_014170235.1. Taxonomy (NCBI): domain Eukaryota; kingdom Metazoa; phylum Arthropoda; class Insecta; order Coleoptera; family Curculionidae; genus Listronotus; species Listronotus bonariensis. The sequence continues at coordinate 18,644 of JACEGR010000380.1, read as the reverse complement.
GGAAGACAATGCACTTCTTAGGTATCTTTTTTATAGAATCTTCCAATGTAAGATAACATTGTTTCTTTTCCAAAATACAAGAGTGTAGTGTATCAATTAATATTTATTCTTAGTATGAAAGCAATTTTTTTCTTCACACGAATAATCTTGTAGAAACTATTATTGTTCGGCTGTTTTTTTTTATATAAAAATGCTATTATTTCATACTTCAATAAACATTATTTTATTTTCTTAACAATATGTTTGATCCTCCTTAAGAAGATAACTACAGGGTGATAGAACTTCGGGCGGCACTATTGCTAACTTCTGTATTATTAAAGATACAATGTCGGGTAAATTAGTGAGGTTGTAGTATTTTTTCCGTAGATTAATGTGCGACCAACAAAAACACAATTTAATTTCGGATTTTCAGTGTATTGCAAAAAATGTACTTTTTTTAATAGAACGCCCTGTATATTATATCACCATTCGAAAGATCTATTAAAGAGCTTTAAAAAACTTCACATGTGATATATCCAATTTTTAATAGTTTCAGAAATATGGACATCCTCAGGAATTTAATAGAAAACTGGCATTTTTTAAATAAAGCACCATGTATATTGCATCATAATTCAATAGATATTTTAAAGAGCTTTACCCTTAAGTACTATCCTGAAGTCTCTCAGACTCATTGCGATTTTCTATTAAACATATTTTGAATACTGCTTGACTTATCCTTACCAACTTCCATGTACGTTTTGCTAGCATTAGTTTACGCAATACTTTTCGGTAACTCTTTGTTTGACCTCCGAACAGTGCGGACGTGCGTAGAGGACTACAAAGTTCTTTCCGGAGTGGCGGCTAGAGGTGTCGTACGAACGTTTTTTACCTTCGCGGATCAAGGAAAGATTCACGCTAAATTGACGGCATCTTTCTTCTGGATCTAAGCGCTGTTTGGTAGTGAACACGAGGTATTTCTCAAATGGCGGGAAATGGAAGGGCGTGCCATGGAAACTGTCAGTAGTGAAAGTGAAGGTTATACGTAACACCAGTAGCAGATCTTGGTTTGACAGCCGACAATTTATGCATTGCATCTATTGTTGAATTATTTGTTTTCTTTTTGAAATTTCTGGGAGCTACGAGCTCGATTATCCAGATTTTCCGCCGACGAAGCCCTGGAAAGCATAGTCCGGAAGGGGAGAGTGGTGGATTGGACCTGAAGGGACCAAAACCAAGAAAAAAATAGAGAGAGAGAGAATCCTTTTCGTCGGCAGTGCATTGTAAGTAGTTACATAGTTAACATCTTCGCTTAAAGTGTTAGGGGAGTCTTGGAGAATCATATATAGTGTTGGTGTAACAATTTAAATTGTTTAATACATTTTGTTTTTTGTGTTATTTTTGTTTATTTTAGAGTATAAAATATCTTAGGGGTAATCTTTATCAAAAGAAGTTAGATTTTGGCACATAGATTACAAAAGTACTTTAGAAAATTGGTTTAAAGAAATAGATGATGCAATATCGACTAATTTGAGGAAGATCGAATCATAAAACAGACAGCGAACAATCGCAATGTCGAAAAATGATTTGGATCTAGAAAAAAAGCAAAATAAAAAAGATTTTAATTGCAAAAATCATTACAAGTGGCCAAAAAGTACACCTTATATATTCTAAAAAATTGTTGAAATTTTGCCTTAATTAAACTGATTAATATGAAAAATTATAATATTTAAAATTGTTTCATAAAGGTTTTAGTAAGATCTTTTTTATAATTTTACTGATATGTTATTAGATGTAAGGCCAAGTAAATAAATAAAACCAATTTGAAAAAATGTTTTTTTCATATCTATTTTTTGTTTAAGTTTCTTTAAGCAGAAGTCTCTGAGACTTCCTATAGTAATAATGATTGAAAATTGTACTATTGTACTTAATGGTTAAGATAATACCACCTTTTTTATGTCTATCTCTTATAGTTTTGGAAATATGCCCATTTTATTTACGGTTATAAACTTAGTGTTTATATTATAGCTTAGAGCTGTAGAGATAATGGAAATTTAACAAAATTTTCACATTTTGATGGCCATTTTTCCAAAACTATAAGAGATAGACATACCAAATGTGGTATTTTTGTAAAGCTCTTTAAAATATCTATTTAATGGTGATGCAACATACAGGATGTTTTATTTAAAAATGCGAGTTTTCTATCAAATTCTTGAGAATGGCCATATTTCCGAAACACTTAAAAATTGGATATACTATATTTGGACTTTCTTTAAAGGTTTAATAGACCTTTTAAATTGTGATATAATATACCGGGTGTTGCATTTAAGAAAGTACATTTTTTGCAATAAATCAAAAACCCGTTGTTCAATTGTTTTTCTGTTGGTAGCACTTAAATCAGCGAAAAAAATACTACAACTTCACGCATATAACCTTCCTCGTATTTTTAATAATAAGCAAGTTAGCAATAGTATCGATTTAAAATTGATCACCCTGTATAGTTTAAAAGCTAACTGGTGGGCGCATGTAAATTGACAGTAAATCAAACTCACCCTAATCTTGAGCCGTCGCGTCGGGCGCCCGAGGCGTCTACCTATTTATTACCAGGAATACCTACGGCCTCTCTGGGGATCGGGAACCGATTTACATATTAATGTTAACTGCTTTACTACCACTGTTCTAATCTGGAATTAATTTACCATCATCCCTAGTGGTTAATATAAATACTATTAGGAACCAATTTAAGAAAAAAATTGCATTTTTCGCTACTTTCCCGTATTTTTGTAAGAAATTTGAGATAGCCAATAAATGTATTGGCTCTAAAAATTTAAAAATCGAAACTAGAAAACAATTGCATGAAAAGCAAAAGACTTGAGCCATACTTAAATGTTGCGTTTTTTAAATGGAACACCCTATTATTACATTTTTGGATTTCATAATTAATTCTAAGTCCTTTTTAATAAGTCTATTTTCAACTGTTTTTGACTTATTGACGCTTAAAATGTAACATTTTGGCTTATATTATTTAATGATATATAGCAATATTAAATAGAGGTAATGCGGGCGATCACCTGATACTTCAAAGTCATTAAAATTTTTACCTATCAGTAAAGTTTATATTAGTTTTTCATAAGAAATTATTCTTTAGATGAAAAACTACAGATAGTAATGCTATACTAAAAGTGTAAAGAAAATGCCAGTGAAGCAAAAAAAAAGGGTTATGAAAAACTAAAATAAAATCCACTAATAAGTAAAAACTTCAATGAATTTGAATTTTTATATTCTTAGACTTACTTAATTAAATATTATAAGCCAAAAATGTACTTAATTAGGCGTTAATAACTAAAAAACAGTTAAAGATAGACATTTATTAAAAACACTTAGAATTGACCATGAAATCAAGGAATGTTATAATAAAAAGGGTGTTCCATATAAAAACGCAACATTTTTGGCATAAATATTTTGTTGTTCATGTAATTGCTTTTTATTACGGTTTTTAACTTCTTCAAGCTTAAATAGTTCAGTCAGTAAAATATGCCGTTTTTCCTCTTAAATAAAATACCCTGTACCATCGTGCCAAAAAATAGGAAATCGCATTCAATATATATGGCAATTTTTGACGTAGCTGTTACAAAATTACGTTACCTCTGACAACATAAAAATATAATAATCTACTAGATTAGAAGATTAAACTATATTTTATTTTTTTGTTTACTTTTATATATTATAAACTTTTTTGTAACTCCAAATCTAATTAAGATTAACACCGTACCTAGTATTTAGGCTTAACACACTTATAAAATTTCGGGTGTTAATAGATAGTAGTAAAAGATAGTAGTGTTAATTAAAATTTAAAAAAGGATATTTTAATTGTGTAAAAAATGGTGTTAAAAATTACACTATTTGGTTAAGCTTTACCAAATAGTAAATTTGATTAAAGTATGTTACCCAAATATCTTCAAGAAAATGGATTTGACATCAGCCAATAAAATTTTAAAAACATGGTGGAATAGGTAAAATAGCCTTACTTTTTTCTTATTTAGCGACGCTTTATTCAAGAAAAGATCAAAAGTAGTTTGCCGTTTTAATATTGTAATTACTAGTAATTTGTTGTAAAATGACATTGACATCTTTCTTGTTAAGAACCAAGATATTTCTTACAAAGATCTTGTTTTTTTTTGCGATATAAATGGCCTAATGCCAAGCAATTAATTTTTGTTTTTAGTTTATTTCTAAATTAATTCGTGCAGCTGGTGGGTTTGACTATTTTTGGAGAAGAAAATATTCCGTTTAGCGTACTTCGGTAAGAAACATTGTATCGTATTATTACATGTATAAAATTAATGATGTTGCAATGATTTTTCCAGACCTTTAAAAAAACAAAAATTCATAATTATTTTTTGTGTTTTTTTAAGCCTGAAAAACTCATTGCAACATCACTTTTTTAGAACAAAAACTAACCCGTTTTGGGATGACATTAATTTTATGTGTAAAATACACCACATTAACACCGCAAAAATTGATTTTTTTTGGTAAATTCACTACTGATGTCTAAAGTAAGATTAACATCATCAAAAGATGTTTAAAATAAACACTAATTTTTTAACGACTTCAAAAAACCAGGTTATTTTATGACTATGCAACTCTAAGAGAGTAAAAAGTTTACATTTTAAATATTCTTTCTAAAATATTAAGTAATAAGCAAAAAAGGAAAAATTAAAAAAAACGGCTTCAAAAAAAAATTAACTAAAAATAACAAAGTTTAAATATAAGTAAAAGTTTAAAAAGTCGGTTACTAAAATGTGTACTACATACAATGGCGTAGATAATTTTATTTCCTGGGGGAGGTGATGTGATCGAATTGATAAAGTTTGTTTGAATTTCGTTTACCAATATCAAAAAATTTTGAAGAGCAAAAAGATTCCTCACCTTCAAAAATACATAAACATGTTTTTTTGGCATAAACCATTAAAAAAGGTCTCCACACACCTACAATCCCAACATCACAACCTTTTTTTAACCTTCCCTCCCTTATTTACGCCAGTGACTACATAATAATAATTAAATAAACAAAAGCTTTTTTATTGTCTTATTATTAATCGACGTCATTTATATTTAAAGTTTATTATTTTTAGCTTTAAAGTGAGCTTCTTTGTGTTTTATTTAGTTATTTTTTTGTTAAATTTGTTTTTAAAGTAAAAAGAACACCGAAGCAATAAAATAATTCTAACACCAATTTGGTGTGTATCATTCATTACTACAGGCAATGCGTGGTGTTCATTTGCCCTAAAATTTGTCACAAAATTTTGCATGCTGATTAGCTGTCCTAAAGATAAAAACAAGTGAATACTGAAAATAATATAGGCTCTCCGTACCAAAAACGTGGAGGAGTTTGAAAATAAAATGTTAAGGCATCTTCATAATCAAATTTGTTGTAACCAGAACTAACTAAAGATAACAAAGTTTAAATATTTAAAAAGTCGGTTACTAAAATGTGTACTACATACAGTGGCGTACATTATTTTATTTCCTGGGGAAGGTGATGTGATCGAATTGATTAAGTTTATTTGAATTTCGTTTTGTATACCAATATCAAAAAATTTTGAAGAGCAAAAAAGATTCTTCACCTTCAAAAATACATAAACATGTTTTTTTTGCATAAACTACTAAAAAAAGGTCTCCCTACATCTACAAACCTAACATCACAATCTTATTTTTAACCTTCCCTCCCTTATTTACGCCAGTGACTACATAATAATAATTAAATAAACAAAAGCTTTTTTATGTTCTTATTATTAATCGACGTCATTTATATTTAAAGTTTATTATTTTTAGCTTTTAAGTGAGCTTCTTTGTGTTTTTTTGTAAGTCGGTTTATTTATTTATTTTTTGTTAAATTTGTTTTTAAAGTAAAAAGAACACCGAAGCAATAAAATAATTCTAACACCAATTTGTGTATCATTCATTACTACAGGCAATGCGTGGTGTTCATTTGCCCTAAAACTTGTCACAAAATTTTTCATGCTTTCATTTGCTGTCCTAAAGATAAAAACAAGTGAATACTGTAGTGAAAATAATATAGTCTTTCCGTACCAAAACCAAAATGTGTAGGAGTTTGAAATTAAAATGATAAAGCATCTTCATAATCATATTTGTTTATTTTTTAATTGAAAACACCATTATAACATTAAATTATTTTATGCAGGAAAAAAACAGTGTTTTACTTATCAATTCGTAAATCAAACTTAATATTTATTGTCAGTATAAAGAAAACTCAAAGTCCAATTCTGATTAACTTAAATTAAGCTTTAAGAACCACGCATTATATTTTTAATAAAGATCTAAGTTCGAAATCTGTTTTCTTTTGGTATTGGTTATTTGATCATTCTCTCTCGCTCGAGACTTAAACCCTTTTAAAAGGATTCGTTTTTGCGTCCCGGACCCCCGCGTTTCTTTTAGAAGTAAATACCCAGCAGAAAACTACGCCAGACACTTAATGCTTATCTAAAGCCGTTCTCGATCGCATTGGCATCAAAGACAATTATGATATCATGGCATAAAGAATACATTTCTGGAATAAAATACGTTTCGAATTTTTTGGCACTTAGACCCTTTTTTATTTCCCTTATTCTAGTAATATTCTGTATTTCGCCGTAGCTTATGTATTAAAAAAATTACCTATTTTTATAAACGTCAAATAGTCATATTTAATCAAGTAAAAAATAGTAAGAAAGAAAGTACTCTTTTCATAAAATTAAACTTTTGCTTTAAAATAATTTTTCCTAATAAATTAAACAGCTCAAACCAAACTTGGTATGCTATTACCAACATTTTTTAATTACCTGAATATATCAAGTGCATAAAGGATAGAATTACTAGATAATATGAATATTTAGAGTTTAACATTTTTTCAAGAAAGATCCCTATACTTACCTACAGTTTACTTTGTATACATTCCCTTTTTTTTCAGATAAAAAAATAACTAAAATGCCTTTCGTGTTATCGTTCTCTAAATTTGTATTCAAGTATTTATGAATAGACTTAACTCTAAAAATATTAAATATTAATGCTTCTTTACCTTAAGTTCCGTAATAAGTTTCACTATTTCTAAATTTGACGCTTTTATATTAGGCTTAACTTACCTCATCCATCTTTAATTAAAAACAGAAACCAATCGGTTTAAACTCAATCCATTTCGTCACTACTAAACACGGCACTTAAATACAATAAGACACTAATAATCTGCACTTCACTACATATCTGTTTAATATAATATCCTATTTATTCAACTCTGGTTAGTTTTCTTATTGATACTTTTTTGCAAATAGTACCAAAAACAGTTTCCGTTAACAATTTTTCCTTCTAGGCATTTATCCTAAGTGAATAATATTAAAGATATAATATTAACTCAAGAAGGAAACACCAAAATAACACTAATTTTCTCAGATATTCGTTACTTTTACCAAAACCGCGTCTTTTTACGTCGCCGCGACGCTGGCACTTTGGTCTTTCACGACGTCACCTCTAGAACGTCTTAAGCTGGACTTATTCTTCATTTGTTCTTCTTCGCCGCGGCCGGCGCACCGTGTGACGTCACCAACAGGTTGGCCACTATGAAGGTGGCCCGGCCGGCACGGCGGTCCTGCTTGAAGGATGGTCTCTACTGCAGATTGAGCGAATGTTAGAAAATTTGCAGGAAAAAGAGGTGCAGGGTAATTATAACATGTGAAAATTGGACGGATGTAGTAATAATGTTCGTTAGTACAGGCGTGAAGGGAACGATGGAAGCAACTAAGAATGGAGTAGTTTTATATTGACATCTTGTAGCTGGTTTGACTTAAAGCAGAACTTGATGGCTAGAATAATCCTATACAAACGTAGTTGTAGTTTTCTTATCTCGGCCGTGAACTTAACAGAAACTACCATTGCCTTAATGAGAATGCCCTCTTTTCGTCCAGTGGCGGATTAAGACTTTGTGATGCCCCAAGCCATTGTTTCTTAACCTTTTTCAGTCCCTGGACCCCTAAAAACCAAGCACAATTTTAGGGACCCCTTAATAAAAAACAACGTCTATAGATAATAAGACCGCGGATCCCCAGGGGTCCGGGGACCATTGGTTAAGAAACGGTGCCCTAAGCAATGTACTTCTGTGGAGCCCCCTATAGTAAAATTTTTTGAGGGTGAAAAAAAACAAAAAAAGGCATCACCTCTATAAAGCACACATAAAATGCATTTTGCGGATTAGCCTTACCCATGTGCTAGCCCATATGCTTTTTTGCTCTTTATGTGTTTCTTTATGGCGCCCCTACAATGTGATGACCTAAGTAAATGCTTAATTTGCTTATAGGTTAATCCGGAACTGCTCTCGTCGAGCGACCGCCATGTTTTGTCTCTTTTTGTTTTTTTCATAAACAAATTAATTAAATTAAATAAATTTATCTGGGTAGATAAAAAATGTAAAGTTTATAGATTTTTTTCGTACTGTCAAGAATAAAAAATATTAATTACTTTATTTATTCACAACTTGTGACACATATTTCGCTAACAGTGTGGCTTCTTCAGACGTGTAAATTAAAATAATATTAAGAAATAAATACAAATTTTAAACTTTTAACATTTTTAGGTTAAACATAAAATAGTCCAAGGGTATTGGGGTTTTTTATTCTTTACAAGAAATATTTTATAAGGGAGAGTTGTTGAGTTCTAGCTGCTCATTTAGGATGTCCTGGGTGTTTTTTATAAAACATTTTGAGTAAATAATAAAAACCAACTCTAGTACCCCTTGACCATTTCATGTTCTACCTAAAAATATTATAAGTTTTATATTTATATTTATTTTTTAATATTAGTTTAAATAACACGTCTAAAGAAGCTACAGTGTTAGCGAAACAGGTGCCACAAGTTGTGAATAAAAGTGGAATTAACATCTAGAACTGACATTTATAATACACAAGACAATCTGGCCTATAAAATATTTTGAGTAAATAATAAAAAAACAAACCCTAGTACCCTTTGACCATTTTATGTTCTACCTAAAAATGTTATAATTTTTATATTTATATTTATTTTTTAAAATTAGTTTAAATACCACGTCTAAAGAAGCTACAGTGTTAGCGAAACAGGTGTCACAAGTTGTGAATAAAAGTGGAATTAACATCTAGAACTGACATCTATAATACACAACACAATGTGGCCTTGCAGTTAATAGCTATATTTAATTCAACAATAAACTCCAAACCACATATTGAACCAAAAAGCTTAAGAACCAAAAGAGCTTAAATAACGTAATACCATAATATTTTTAGAGTCTCTTGTAAAATTTGGTTTCTGTGAATACTTGCTTTTGCGGTATCGCCAACAATATGCTCTTTTATTATCTGGCCACACATAGACGCATCAAGGCTGCACCAAGGCCGCACCGAGCCTGTATTCATAATGATAGAGGAAAGTGCAGCAGATTAATTTAAAAAATTCAAAGGCACTCTCTATGCCCTTAAAAATTTAAATTGCATTTTTGTCAAGTTGATTCTATTGTTATATGTATGTATATCTCCTTGTTTAAATAAAACAAATTTTCCTATCTTAACTCTGTTCCTTTTTATCCAAACTTTGAGTGTAGTATAGGTAAAACTGTGTTTTCTTATTTGTGAAGGTTTATTTTAAGATCAGGTGTAATTTAAATCGTGGTATAACAGACTCATATTACTGCAATTTTATCTTTTGCAATGCATTCTCCTGTATTTCACCAGCGAGACGCACGGCTGCGGACTCGTTGCAGCTCTGGGTGGTAGGTCTTTTAGGGTTAGAACGTAACCGAGGTTAAAATAACCTTCCCGTTCGCCACAGAGATGTGTATCCTATTTAGACTAAATAACTATTAAATATACAGTGAGGTCCTAAAGTCCGTCGCCCCCTTCTAACTTCTAAACCGTAAGGTATATTTTCATAAAACTTGAAACAATATTTTATTACCAAGGTCTGCAATTTTTACATATCAATGACAGCTATAAATGTCAAGGTGACAGCTGGGCGCCATATTGCGAAAAAATTAAAAGGAAAGGGGTCTTATGGCACATCATTTTAAAGCTCCTAACAGGTACTTTACAACCCTAAAATATAAAGTCAATACCTTCACCTACTATAAAATAGCGGTGCTTTTAAAATTATCTAAATATCTGATTTGAATGGCCATATTTCCGAAAGTAATTAAGTTAGATGTACCTAATGTGGTATTTTCTTGAAGCTCTTTTAAAGATCTTTTAATGGTGGTCAGGTGGTAACATACAGGGTAGCAAAAAAATAATATTTTTTTTTAATGACGCACCCTGCATATTATATCACCATTAAAGACATCTTTAAAAAATTTTTAAGATAATAATACATTAAGTACATCTAACTTTATTACTTTTGGAAATATGGCCATCGAAATCATGGTATTTAGGTAATTTTAAAAGTACCCCATTTTGTACTAGGTGAAGGTATTGAGTTTATATTTTAGGCTTGTAAAGTATCTGTCAGGAGCTTTAAAATGAAGTGCCACAGCAGTGCAGTTTCCATTTATTTTTTTCGCAATATGGCGCTCATCTGTCACCTTGACATTTGGAGCTGTCATTGACATGTAAAAATTGCAGAACTTTGTCGTAAAATATTGTTTCAAGTTTCATGAAAATATACCAAACGGTTCAAAAGTTAGAAGGGGGCGACGGACTTTGGACTTCATTGTATAATAAAATGTTGACTAAACTTACGAGGCAAGTTGTCCATAATATTTAAAATTACGGCAATAAATGTTTGTTAGTTTTTTTTCAGGTTAGCAAATTAATGTAACTTGGGATTTTGTCATGGGTAAGCAGTTCGGATTCTATAATAAATAGTAGTTATCATCTGGGTGACATTAATGGGGAGTAGTAGTTATTTATATGACGTCCATGGTGGCACCATTATAATGTTTAAGAAGATGCAGTTTTTGCATGTTTTGATAGTTAGACGTCGTTAAAGAAACTAGGGTTTTGGCACTTACACTTTGTGCATGTACTTTGCTACCCATAAGCTTATCAAAAATATTATCGTTTGAATTTAATTATTAAATTTTATATATAAACTTTAAATATTGTAAATACAGTGTTAATAATTCGTAATAATCGAGTGATTTATTTTTAATTACCTAAATTGTTTTTTTTTACCTAACAGAAAATCAGGTAATTTGAAATTTTGGAAATAAGTTAACAAAAAGTACAAATTGTACATTCTTCATTTTACTGGGGAAAGCTTGTATGACATCAGTTTAAATAAAAAAACGTTAATTGCTTATTTAAATCATGCAAAACATAGCCCAAAATGCGTTGTATACAGGGTGTCCAGTAAGTCTACTGACAAACTTTGGAATTCCTTAAGGATAATTAAGAAGAAAACATTATAGTACAGGGTGTCCCGTAATTAATTGGACATAGGTTAATGTAGGATACCTGACATGAAAATAAAGCGCTTTAGTACAATATTGCTTAGAAAAATGTTATTGGTTTTCGTTCTACAGGGTGTTAAAACAATTTTTTTACTAAACATTTAGTGAAATATCTCGGAATCCACTGGACAGGGACGAAAAACACGAATATGATATCTATTTTGCCATTACCACTAGATGGCGCTACATACATTAACTTTGATTGATCAAAATGAACATAACTTTTTTGACCTCCCTGTATGCATATTTGCTACTGAAAATAATAAAACAGCATTTAATTTTAGTCAAAAAAGCTATTGTTCTTTGATCTTCAAAAAGTAGACCGTTTTCGAAATAAACGACTTTTTAAAATGGATAGTAGCTAGATATAATGCTGACTTTTTAACGTGACTTTAAAAAATTACCTGAAATTCATGCCTCTAGACCAGAATACCCCCTTTATTTACACCTACATATTATGTCTTCAAACAAATTGTATTAAATATTTGATCAAACTTAATAGAAGCAAGGACATATAATTGTCTTTGATAGAAGTTAAAAAAAGAATATTTCCAGTTTTTCGTTGGAGTTAAAGTTTTATATATATAATAATAAATAAAAAAAATAAGTAAAAATAAAGAACAACATCATTGGATATGCGTTTCAAAGATTTATTATTGTTTTATAACATATTTGCTTTTATTGTAGTCAATTGTAAGGGTTTATGTTAACGTTTCGCGAGAACTTCAGAAATACCACACCTCAGAGGATATATTTTTCTCGTCTTTAAAAGGTGAAGCTGCTGGTTTATTTTAAGATAAAGATAACAAAATCCATTTCCGTGGGTAAAATCCTTATTTCTATGTATGTGTTTTAGTTAAATATTTTTCTAATAAATTCGTTTTTCTTTTTAATCAATGTTAAATTATGTTTGCTACTTAAATGGCACCGGCACGCGGTGTTAAGTCGGGAGAATTTGACGGTTGAGGTATTTAAATACGTTAAGTAATATCTACCGTTACTACAGTTTATTAAAGCAAAGTCTTTGTACTCGTCTTTGTCTACCTCGTTACTAGAAACAAAACTAATTAAGCCATCAAGTACAAAATAAACATCAACAATAAAAAATCCCACCAAATTCTATTGTTTATACATCACGAGCGTTTATCACCCAGGCAATCTTATTTCGCCTTCTTCACTGGACCACACAAGATCAACCCGGGTAAAACGTAGTGTAAATCGACCTTGAAGTATAGGAAGAAGAATGAAGAGCAGAGCTGTGAACTCTTCTTCTGGTGTGTGTTTACACGAATCAGCAAAAGGCGTTTGTTATCGAGATAGGTTTCATGATTAACAGTGCAAAGTTTATTATGCAATAAAGATGCAAAAATTGGATTAAAGTTATTACATACATAGTATTTTAAAAAGTAAATAAAATAATTTAATGGTGAGCAAGTAAAATTAAACTATTTTTTTCACATGTTATCTTTTGGCCATATTCGAAGCTTACATAAAAAAGCATGTTTTACACAAAAACTGACCTCCGTTTACAAAGCTTAAATTTTAAGCCAAACTTACTGATTAAAACGCAATTCGTTATCTTGCGACGTTTACTTGCTACGATTTTTTAAATGTTTTGCGTTTTCTTTAAGATTTTATAAATCTAGACATGCGGCAGCGTACCAAGCCGATTTCAAGCAACAGTGCCTAGTGTAATATTACATGAACCACTTGGTGCCACTTTTAACAGTTTTAACCCCTACATAACTCAAAACATATCTAACATAAACACCTGAAACTAAGCTAGCTCAAACGGTTACAAAGATATGAAGAGCTAATAGCATAGAAATCAGAGGTGGGAAGAAAGCCAAAACTGTTTTGTTAACATGGCACAAAATAGCATTCGCGCATGGTAACATGGCGCAAGAGCAATATGTATTTTTTTAATATCGATTTTAATGTAAAGGTTCGCCATCTACCGTATTCGACAAAACAAGTTAATAATACTCCTGCAATGTAGGTAACTCTTTTTTAAAATAGATCATTTGCCGGCCGCATTCGACAAAACTTGGTAATTATACAAACTATTTTTAATAAATCTGGCGCTTTTGGCAATACAATTCAATAATGTAGGTAACTTTTTAAAATGAGAGGTCTTTTGCGGAGCGCATTCATCAAAACATGCTAATTTTCCGAATGTACGATAAACGTGACCTCCACGAAGCCTTATTTGCGCATGACTCAAATTGCCGTTCGGGTCCGTTGCTCATACTTTTTGAACGCATTTTCGGTCATTTGCAACCGCGCATCTCATATGGAATATTCCTCTCCCCTTAAAATCTCTTTGGCTAAAAGTCGTCAATTTTCCACTGACTGACTGACTGAGATATAGATCCAAAACCTAACCCATTTCCAGATGACCCAAAAACAACCGTTAACAAGATCCTTATATTACCCGGACCTGGCTAATTTAAGCATGAACAGGAAGCGTGGTAAAAGGAGCAGATAATAAATGGCCAATGCGCATTGTTATTTCTAGTTTAGGCAAATATAGATATAAATCTCAATACCCGCCTGGATTTTTTACAAAAAAAATGATATCCCCAGAAAAACATAAATGTGAAAAGGGTAGGCCACTTTTAATACTAAAATTAAGCTTGGCTGTGGGCTTCGCCACAAAAAGAATAAAGATCTAAATGAGTGCCAATTTCGGTACAACATCCAATCATGTATGAGATCATAAAGAAGGTAAGATTTTAACTTGGCCAGTTTTTTCAGAACTAAAAAATAATTAAATTACTTTCTAAAATGACTGATGTAATAAAAACTGGCGAAGCCCACAGCCAAATGAAATTGAAAAAAGAGAGACAAAAATGCCACTTTCAAGGTTAGTTTATATTTATAAGGTTGCCACATATCCTCAACTTTTAGGCGGTTCGAGGTCGGGGACGCAAGAAAGGGCACTCTACGGAGAAAAGTTGGCAAAGCTGATGATCAATCCAGTGGCGTCTAGAATTTGCGCATTTCATTTTGCATTGTTTTGGAAGTGATATTTGTTAAAAGATGTAATTCTAAATGTTTTTTATTTAAAGTAAAAGAATTTACAACGTAGTAATAATTAAAAACTGTTGTGTGAACGGTTGTTCTACTAATACAATAAACTGTATATCTCCGGCACTGAACAACATGGCCGAAAAATGGAAGATGTGACGTCATAATACGTCAAAGTAATATGGCCGAATGTCGCGACCCTAAGTTATACTAAATAGTATGCATAAACAGCGTACAATAAAATCCAAAATTAAAAAATAAAACAATTTTGACTTTAGCAAAGAAGGAAAACGATTCTCGATAAAATACACGACCGCATACTTCCTATGACCGCATATTTATTTAAAGGCAAATAATTGTTTATTTTTTATTTTTGTTTTTTCACCATGTTGTCTATAGGAAGAAATTAAAGTAGTTTTTTTGGAACGAAAGCTACATACGAAAAGAATAGAAGAGACTAAAAAGTGGCATTTTTAATTGCTCAATAAGAAATATTCTTTTTGGGAAAAAACACACAAACATCGCAAAGTTGTTAGTTATAAATCTATCCATTCCTACTTGAAACTGAATGAACATATTACGAATTATAATTATAGAAACAAAACTAGAGCGAGTTAGAAACACAGACATAGGAGTGAAATGTGGAGTACAGGATGTGGTGGATGGGAAAGAAACAGAAGAAGAAAACATGTGGGAAGAATGAAGAATGGATGAAAACAGGCTATTAAAGATAGTGATTTTAGGAAAACCAAAAGATTGGCTTCTCCCAAGAAGACCAAAGAAGATAGAGGAACAGCTGGCATTCTTTATCACAGGAGATGCTGCAACCCAACGTTCAGAATAAATAGATCAATTAGATCTTAAGAAAGAATAAAAAAAAGACTTTTTGTAGAGTTAATAGGTAAAAGTTTTCCATTTGGTAAGAACTTCCGGGAACACGCTGTACTCGTATAAACACTCTTGGTCCTTTAGTAATTATTGTTTTAACCTTTGTAGACTATCACAAAATAAACAAAATAACACCTACATATTTTTTATCAGCACCGCAATCATAAAAATTAATGCAATAATTAAACAAACTTGTCTCTGAAAATAACTTCCTCAATAAATATCCAGTGTGTAATCAAGGAATTAGCAGTTTGAAAATGATATGTAGGTATGTAGTTAACAGCACCGAGCGCAATTCCCAACAATTAGAAAATAAGACGATTTAATATTTAATAGCCATCTCAGTTTTACTTTTCTTTTGCCCATAATAGGGCATCCCGTAAATCTTAGATTCTTAATTATGAACGCCTTTTGCTAATTCCTTTAACTAACCACAATAACAAGATCGCCTTACTTATATATTTGTTTTGATCTTTTTCATCCAGTCGTTTGACTTATTATTATTGCACAGCTGCGGCTGTTTTAAAATTTATGGTAAGTACATATTTTAATTATACAAATAATTTTTGCAAGTCTAATCTATACATTTAAAACGTTAATCCAAACATTTAAGTAAGTATAACTATACCAGTAACCAGTATACATTATATATTTTTTAATAATTATCTGGTTACTTAGATCTGTAAATCCTTTTTTATTGTTATATTATTTTTTAATTTTCTATGTTAAACAAAATGGTAACTTTTTTTTATGTCTTATATATACATATATATTATAAATTATAAAAAGTATTTTACTCCCTTTAAGTTTTATATATATATATATATATATATATATATATATATATATATATATATATATATATATATATATATATATATATATATATATATATACCGATGAACCAAACGCTGTTTGGTTCATCGGCAAGCAATAGAATATCAAAACAAGCACTATTACTCACGCATGTTTACATGCCGGGATTTAGTTAGATTGTCTTTTTTCCTCACATTGCCTATAAGTTATGTTTTCTTGGGGTATGTAGTCCTTTATTAAAACTATATATAAAATTTTTGCATAAATGCAATTTCTATTGACGTTTCGGCTGGCATCCCAAGCCTTTATCAAAATAAAAGGACTACATACCCCAAGAAATCTACAAAAAAAATATACGTTTTATAGTCCAAGAAAATATAGGCAGGCTGATTCAAAAATCGATTAAGATATATCCTGATATAATAAGGGTAGAGCTTTATATATTTTTTTTCCACAATTTTTTAAATCAATTTCATTTTGATTTTTTCGCCATTGCATTTATTTTTTACCCAATCCAGTTGATATTTGGCACACAAGTCGAGCTTTGCAGATTCTAAAATTTTAAAATAAAAGCACTATTTTTAAATACCGCCAGAGGGCACTTTACCTAAAACTTAAAATTTATTTGCATCATAACTTTTTATTTTGACAGATATCGCAAAGCTGGGGGCGCCATTTTATAGACAATCAAAAACTTAAAAAATAAGGTACTCTTAACTCTTACGGGGTGTTAAAAATTAAAAAAATAGTTTTTTAAATATTTAACACACCGTAGTTCAGAAACTAAGACGTTTGGGACATATGTTTATATGAAGTTTTTTTCTTATTTTTTGTTGTAGAATCGCCCCGTGAAGTTTGTGGGTTGAGGATATATATATATATATATATATATATATATATATATATATATATATATATATATATATATATATATATGTATTTCTCATTTTTTGGCAATCACCTCTGCTTATCAGGTAACCAAAATATCAATAATGACATTCAGCTCATGGCCGTCCGTTGGGGAGATAATAAATAAAAATTAAATTAAAATATCAAAAAGTGAGGTTAGATATTAACAATATGCAGTTTTATTAAAATCGGCGAACTCGAGCTACTTTTATTAAAAGATACTTTTTGCAAAACAATGGTTTGGATTTCGTAAAGTTATCTCAATTTATTTTTAACTTATTTGAAAAAAAAAATCAATTTAAGGATGGATTTTAGAGGTGCATTTCGCCCCTTAAAAGTTTTTAATGGCCGATAAAAAAATACGTGTCTCTAATTTTTTGATGCACATACTACAACTTATTGCAGTTTCATTAAAATCGGCGCGGGACACCTGGGAGGGTTTTCTTGTTAGTATACTGACAACTTATTAAAAAGAAAGAAAATATTTTTTGTAAAATTTATGGTAGTTATTAAACAATTTTTTTTAATGGGAAAACCTGTATTTTGTCAAAAAATGTATTTCTTTTTTTTTTAAAGTCTTTAAAAAATGTAATAGATCTATTTCATTAAACAGAAAATTTAAACAAATTAATTGAATAGTGGTTTTGATTGACTTGATCCCTTGTTGTGCTTATGTTGATCATACTATTCTAAATTAACTATTGTAATGCCAATAAGATATTTATTTAATGACAGTTATTTATTAACTAATAAATGTTCGTCCAAAAAGGGTCTCTATCTATTTACATTTAAGTAACAAAAGAAAAAAACATTATCAGTGTATCACCAAAAATCTACTTTACATGTTTCAATGTAAGCCTTACAGTAAAAATGAAAGGATTTAATTCTGTTTAGACAACATTTTAAATGCAAAGTAATGAACACTCAACATTTTGTCAGATTTAATAAGTAAACAATATAAAATAATGTTTTTTTATCTTTTTTCATCACAAAAGTTATAAAATAATAATATTTGATTGCTGTTATATAAGTCTTTACCACTATTTTAGGTTTATATTCCATTTATTCATATTAATTAGCTTAAAATAATATTATTCGCCCTTTGAGCAATTTACACCAAAGTGTGAAAACAGTTACATTTGGTTCCAGCTGCGACTTAATCTCGTTCTATCTCGTCTTCGGGGTACGAAGAATTAATAAAAACAAAAGGTGAATAAATTTCTTAAGGCGCGCTTGCCGTTACATTAAAGTGACCTGTAAAACTTTAAGGATAAAGATTTGGTTTTGAAATGTATGTATACGGGTGTTCGAAAAGGTGAGGTCAAAAATGGTAGGGGTGATAGAATGAGCCGAAATAATGTTAGCACTTCATATAAAAAATAGTTCTAACGCGCTTCGTTAGGAAGATATTAACCTTCAAAATTGGTTAACATTTTTTTTTCAATTATAATTTTGATATTACTTCGACAGTACCAATGATATTTGGGCATCTAATAACCTTATACCAAAGACCTTTTATTCTTTACAGGAGACGAAACTTCTTTACATTTGATTACGATCAGAT